>RBNK01000659.1:0-22173 GCA_003990785.1 Endogone sp. FLAS-F59071
CGTGATAAAGAACATAAAATTTTTAAAGAAATAATGTTAGTTACGTAAGCCTATTTTTGCGATCAACATTTCAAGTCTTGGTCGCGCAAGTGGCTTGGTTAATGCATCAGCTATCATTTCATCTGTCGCCATATAAACGATATCTATCACCTTTGATTCAACTTTCTCTCGAATAAAGTGATGCTGAATGTCGATATGCTTTGATCGAGCGTGATTAATTGGATTTTTGGCGAGTGTGATTGCTGATTGGTTGTCTTCAAATAAGGTTGTTGCACAATTCGGCAAATATCCTAGCTCATCCAATAGGGTGCGTAGCCAAATGGCTTCCTTTGTCACATGAGCTAATGCTATATATTCTGCTTCAGTTGTTGATAGGGCAATGGTTGCTTGGCGTTTGCTTGACCAGCTGATGGCTCCTCCTGATAGGTTGAAAATATATCCCGTGGTTGATCGTCGTGTGTTAATGTCTCCTCCCCAGTTAGCATCGCTGAAACTGATCAGTCTTAGATCCTGATTGCGTCTAAGGCACAGCTTATAATTGGCTGTTCCTTTAATATATCTTAATAATCATTTGAGGGCATGGTGATGTTCTTGCATTGGATTGGCTGAAAATTGACTGATGATGCTGACAGCAGCAGCTAGATCAGGTCTCGTCTCAATCATCAGGTACATTATGCTGCCGATTATTTGTCTGAATAGACTTTGGTCTGCAGATTTTCCTCCTTCAGCTTTGAGTTGAATGGATGGATCAAGGGGTGTACTGATTGGCTTGGCATCCATCATGTTAAATCTTGTAATGATTTGATTGGCAAAGTGGCTTTAATCAATTGTGATTGTGTGTGTTTTTCGATCACGCATGATTCAAATACCCAAAAAATGTTTAATTTCACCACAGTCCGTCATATCGAATGCGTTGCTAAGTTCCACCTTGAATTTGTTCATCATTTCTATCGAGTCGGCCAGAATTAGTAGATTGTTGACATATATGGCAATAATTATCAGCGATTGATATTGATCGTCTTGTCTTCTCCTTAGATAAATACTGTGATCTGATTGTAGTCTTGTAAAATTTGATTGGCTGAGATAGTTGTCAATCTTCTGATTCCACATACGAGGTGATTGCTTTAGTCCATACAGTGATCGATTGAGCTTACACACAGCTCTCAGTGACAGCTCCGATTGGTCGATTGCTTCAGGTACTGTCATGTAGATCTCTTTATCAAGATTGCCATTCAGGAACGCAGTTTTTATGTCCATTTGGTAAATTTCTAAGTTTAAGGTTGCTCCGATCGATAAAAGTGCCCTGATCGATGTAAATTTCACCACAGGAGCAAATGTTTCATCGTAATCAATTCCTTGCTGTTGTGAATATCTCTTGACCACTAATCTCGCTTTGTACCTGGCAACCAATCCATCAGTGTTGAGTTTCTTTTTAAATACCCATCTGTATCCAATTGGCTTGTGTCCCGCAGGCACCTCAGGTATAATCGTCTACATATCATTATTCTTAAGTGATTTAAGCTCTTGATTGATCACTTCCTTCCAAAACTTTACGTCAGGCAGAGAAATTGCCTCCTTGTAGGTCATTGGGTCATCGGTTGATTCAATTAAATTAGCTTCTGACATGCGATCTCGCCAAATTTGTAGAGCTTCAGTGTCGATCAATTGTTCGATTGGCTCCCAGGTATTGTCGTCATCATTATAGCCTAGCCATTTAACCAGATATTGTCTTTTTTCATCAATCTCGCATTCTCCGATGATCGCTTCGATAACATATTCTCGATCTTCTGGGTTGATGATTGTTGGGGATTTTAATATAATAGATTCATCAAATGTGACATCGCAGCTAATCTCTATCCTCCTATTGGTTAGATCCCAGAGCCTGTACACCTTCTTTTCATCGTAATAGCCAATCATTTTAAGCTTTTTGGATCGGGGCGCCAGCTTCGACCTTTTTCCCTTGCGAATATGCATATACGTGTCAGCCCATATGACATGCAAGTTACTGATATCAGGCTTGTGACTGTGCTATAATTCGAATAGTGAAGTACTCTCCTTATTGGCTCGCATTGGCAATCGGTTGCGTAAATATGTAGCACTTGCGGCAAGTTCTACCCAAAGTTTGTCAGATATGCCGGCAGTAATTTTAACTGCCCAGATTGACTCCATCAATATCCGGTTATATCGTTCGGCTATACCGTTTTGTTGCGGCGTGTCCGGTATCGTTATTTCGTGATGAATTCCGTGTTTGATTAAAAATTCGTGCATCTCAGTGTTTACATACTCTTCTCCTCCATCTGATCGGAGAATCTTGAGTTTTCGGCTCGATTGTGTCTCGGCAAATGCCTTGAATGTCCAGAATCGATCAAATGTATCACTTTTGTTGTCAATAAAATATGTTATGACGTAGCAAGTGGCGTCATCGATGAAAGTTAATATATATTTTGCTCCATTGACTGATGGCATGGGCATCGGCCCGCACAGATCTGTGTGTACCCTTCCGATAGGCTTCATCGATCGATTTTTCGCGTGTTCGAATGGCTTGCGGTGCGACTTTGCGTATTTACACCCAGCGCATATTTCGATTTGTCCGGTTGACAGCCGCGCATCTCCGAGCCCTGTGACAAATTTGTTGATTGATTGCAGAGTATTTCGGCCCGGATGGCCTAGTCGGTGATGCCATAATATATAGTCATCGATCTTGGAATCGGCGATGTTTGCAATCTTGGAATTAGCAATGTTTGCTTCTAGCTCTAGCTCTGATGTTGATAAATGAAATAGGTCGCCATCGGCTTGTCTGATTTTAATTTCTTCATGATCCGCGCCGATTTTAATTACTGATCCATCGCTCTTGAAGGTTATGTCATTTCTGTCACGTGTCAATGCCCGCACAGATATTAAATTTCTGGTGATCTCCAGTACATATAAGACGTCTCGTAATTTCAGCTCGTCATCGAGCTCAATTGTCCCAATGTGCATCGCGTGTAATTTCTCATTCCCTGCACACATGACCAAGCCGTCGTGCTTAGCCACCATCTCGAAAAGCTCCAATTGGTTGAACATATGTTGCATGGCGCCCGAATCGATGATAGCGCCGATCGCCAGATTTGCTTTGGCTCTCGGTTTAGCCTTTTCTTTTTCTGTTTTTACCCAATCGTTGAATTTGTTGCATTGAAATATTCCATATTCTCCCTCACAGACGTAACATTTCCGAGGGTGTCCCTGAAAATTCCCACCTCGATTGGCTCCGCGATCGCCGCCTCGGTCGCCTCTGTTATTATGACCTCCTCGATTGTTTCTGTTTTCGTTGTTGTAGCCTCGGCTTCGTCCGGCATTTCCGCCTCGGTTGTCACGACTGCCACCTTGGTAGCTGCCTCGGTCACCGCCTCGGTATCCGCCTCAGTTGCCGCCTCGGTAGCCGCCTCGGTAGCCGCCTTGGTCTGTCGCATAGGCTTTGTCGCGCCTCTGCTTGTTATCCAGATCGAACCTGATGCATGCGAGTTATAAAGCCTCCAGCGTTGTCGGCATATTCTCCCACGCAAGTATTAATTCCCGGTACCTGGGGCTTAGACTCTGGAGATATTGCGGTATAGCTTCTGTGTCGGTCATATCTTCGATTTGCGCCATGATCCGGTTGAATGCGTCATTATAATCTTCGATTGATTCTTTTTGCTTCATCATCGCAAACTTATCGCACATTCGTAACAATTGTTCCATTGGTGTGTATTTTTGTGTCATAGCTTCTTTAAGGTCATCCCACGAATCAAATTCTCCCAATGTGTTCACATGTCTCCATAGCTACATTCTAGCGTTGCCTGTAATTTTACTGATTGCTGCGTTGACTTCCTCCTTTTGTACTGATAGATTGGCACTAGTGATAAATTGCTCTACGGCATCAAAGTAATCGAACAATCTGGGTGCGCCACCCGATCCATCGAATTTGTTGATCAATCTTAGGTACTCCTTCACCAGATCATTAAGCTTTGTTGATGTTATTGGTGATGGTGATGATCGTGGCGTGTTGCCTTCTGTAGCTGCGTTCTGATTGGTTGGCGCGCTAGGTGATGTGATTGTTTTGTCGATTTTTACCATCAATTCGCCCATTAGGGTTGCAAGCATGTCTAATTTATCTTCCTGATTTCTGATCATTGTAGCCATCTATTCCTATTGATCAAGGCTAAATGCAATATTGCTCTGATGGTTTCTATCCAATCCTTCGTCGTCATCATCAGGGGGTTGATATCTGTTGTCTGTTTTTGATTTAGATCGCAATCTTGTCGATCTTGTTGCTGATGACGATGATGCATATAGGTTGTCCATTTTGTCATATCACATCGTTGAATGCTATGTCGTTACGTGTTGTTTATCACATTGCTTTATCGCGGTGTTATTTGTCGCGTTGTTTATCGCTTTGTTTGACGCATTGTTTACAATTTTAAATAAACACTTACAGTAATCGCAGTTGTAATTGCGTAGATACTATGATTGCATAGATCTCAGGTTGTTGAGCTGCAATTCGAGCGGCTTGGGGCTTATAACCTGTTGAAATTTGATCTTCGAATGTGTGTGTTTGGAGTAAAGAGCGCACTGGCTAATGAAGCCAATATGCGTGTATTTATTAATGCTAAATTATGATTGGTCGATACAAACAAAGATCATCTAAGCCACAATTGAGTGACGTATGATCGATCGTTGATGCATCGATCATTGATAGAAGAGATATAATAAGCTAATAATTACAACATTTCTATCATTTGCAGGTGGACTCCTCTTTCTAAGTCGACTAGTATTTCATAACATCGTCCTTTCCATGTAATTTGCATTTTACATACACTAAGGTCGATTACTGCTCATACTTTCTTTAACCAGTTATTTTCAATGATAAGGTCGTAGGATGTAGTGTCCACTACCATTGCTGATACTGGGATGATAAGTTTACCAAAGTGGATTGGTAATTCGTATACTTTGCCAAGCGGTGTTACAACATATCCATCTGCTACTATGATTGTTATGGTTGTAGCCTCTTTGATCTACCACCTGAGTCGGTTGAGCATTGTTTTGCTGATAATGCATTCTCTAGCACCTGTATTGATAATGCACGGCATTGTAATTTCCTTAATCTGACATTGTGAGTATGCCAATGAGTTCTGTAGTTCATCATCCTCTGATTGTTGCATTGCATTGATCTCCACTACTTCATATCCAGGCTGTGCATTGCTTATTCCTTTTCAGATTTGCTGTCAGAAGGTTAGGAATTTAGCAAGTTATCCTATTTTGACCGGGATGGTCATGTCCTCCATTTCTTTCCATATGTCTAAACCATATTTCTTGGACTTCCATAATTTGCGTTCCTTGTTTCCTTCACTCACAGGTGCCTCAGACATTGGTGTATCCTCTCAGATGATTCGGTTTACTTCTTCTTTGAAGAGCTCGTCTTGTTCGTTACCATTGAATTTTCGTTCTTGTGCTCATTATACTACCCATGGGGTTTTCATCATGTAAGGGGATCCTGCCTTTTTGGGATGTCCAGGTTTTCGTTTTTCTTGTGTAGCTGGAAATGCTTCTACCTGGTTGTACTCATCTTCGCTATCAAAATCTTCTTCTTCGAAGGTGATGACATTTATCTGGGTTTGTCCTTGGGTTCTTGGTTGGGCAATTCTGCTTGTTTCTGTCATATACCTTGAAGTGTAGTACCCTTTTTCTCCACATCTCTTGCATATTCTCATGTCGGGTTGAGTACAATCTCTTGAAATATGCCCGTCTTGGTTATACCTGAAGCACCTTGAATTGCCGATCGGATATGCATTTGATCCTATTGCTAGGGTCGGGTTTGCTATAAATCGTTGGACCGGTTGCTGTGCATCGATCTGCTTTTTAAGGTCCAATATATGCGCAGTCATCTTGCTCATCTGTTTAATAAGATCGTCCATAGCTAGGTTCTTTCGTGAAGCTGCTCCTCAGTTGACTGTTGCTGGTGCGATGGTGAGTATAACTGCTAGTATAGTATGGGTTTCTTAAAGATTGTTTGGTAAGATCTGCTGCATTATATCTTGACCCGGGTTTTGTGCAGCCCAATATCTCTGCACATAATCCACTTTTTGTGCATGATTTAGTCCAACCGAGCTGGAGCATACTTGGAGGGTGATTTCTCGGTGAAGTCTATTCATAAAGGATTGCTCTATGATGAGGTCCTGGTTGGCTGCCGGATATCCCGCGAGATCTACTGCGTGTCATATCTTCGTGTGGAAGGCGAGAGGGCTTTCATTCATCTCTTGGTACATTGATGCTAGTTGATCCTTCATGCTTTGTTGTATGTCGGCAGTATGGTAGGTTTCTCTTAACCATGTGATGGCATTGGTAAAGGTTGTCAAGGCATTAGCTTCTGCATTTGCCCCTCCTGCTCCTCTATTAAATCCTCCATTTGCTACTGTAGCAGCTATTGCGGCATCATATGCAATTTTGGCGGGTCTTCGTAAAACTGCTTTTACTTTTGCAACATTGTTGAACTGTTGGATTGCGTTGTAGATCTGCAAATCTTCGATGAACTTGATTACTGATTCAGCTAGTACATAACCAGTGAAGGTTGGTGGTCTTTCTGTCATTTCATATGTATTGTTTTCTAGTTTGTCATCTGTTTCGCCATCAGATGATTTGTAAAATAATGCTTGAAGGTCATCGCCAAAATCAATAGTTGATTTGTCGTCTGATGATAACCTGTCATGTACTGTAAGGGAGGTGATGGATTCTCTTGTCTCACTGTAATCGCCGTCTGAAGGATCAGGTGTAATGAATTCTTCTTCCTTAGAGCTGGAACTGTTCGGTGATCTTCTTCATATAAAAAGTGGGGGTGTCCTTCAGTGATCCATTTTGAACGATGCTGTCTTCCGCTATGGGTGCGCTGTCATTACTTGAAGGGGTAGTTCGGTCTTGCTTGAATGAGGATGTGAGAGTCAGTCTTTCGATAACTCTCCTACTAGTCAGCACCAAGATGTGACAAATGTACCAATAACCGGTTGTTCATTCGTTCATTTGTATGTACCAAGTGAGAATGCTCAGAATTATAGATGCAATATCTCCCTTTACATATCCTTACTACAGCTTCATGCTGTGCTCTTCAGGCTTTACTACGACTGATATTGAGATATTCCAAGACTCTATGCAAACTGATTTATTTAGATAGAAATAGAGGGGGTATTTATACAAATTGAAAGACTGAAGAACAACTAATAAAGATTTCGCTATGAAAATATAATCTAATCATTGCGAAGTGACTCTTTTGCTGAAATAAAAGGTATCGCGCTGAAATAAAAGGTGTCGTGCCGAAATAAAAGGCATTGTGCTGAAATAAAAGGGAGGGGACAAAGTATTACAATAACTTTCTTAATCAAGCATAGTACAAATTTCGTAAAAATCAGTCAAGTCAGGGGTCAGCCATTACAATATATTTTTTCGGTTAAAAAAATACATTATTCAGAAGTGTATGTCGAGAAAATTTACATATTAAACCTTTGCTATAATTGGTTTTTCTAGCTCATACTATGCAAGCATATTAAGCACTTATTATTAAATAATATTTTGATTTTAGTAAATTTTATAGAACTAGAAATACATTTTAAATATTTTCTCTATATGCATATTTTTTGTGAGTGTCACGTGTTCAAAGCATGTGATCTTTTTTGTATTGTCGTTGTCGTTTTGGCATCATTTAATTAATTAATATTTTCTAGTAATAATCAGGTGAATAAGTATGAATAAAAGTTAAGAATTAAGAATGAACCTCACAATACACCAAGTAAAAAATAAAATAAAAATAAAATAAATATCATGAAAAGAAATAATTTTTAATTATTTAGTTCTATTTATAATATATATTTTATATATTTATCAATTTAAAAGTCCAGTCTAAAAAGCTTTTCACTATTATTCTTACAAAACTATAAAGTATATTAATACTAAAACTTATCTCATAGTATAATAGTATAATGATTGAGTTTTGTAATAAGATTTACTTAGGTATTAAACTAGTTTTAATATTTCTTTATATAGCAACTAGCTATATAATTCTACTTTTCTAGAAATTACAAGTATAATTTAAATTATACTATAAGCAGGTTCACTGTATAATAAAGTATAACTTAAAAAACATAATGTTGATACTAGTATTTTTTGTATTTTAACTTAAAAATCTCTTACTAGTATAGTTTATTATAGAGCTTTAAATAAATTAAATTAAATTGAATTAAATCAAATTGAACTTTGAATCTTTTAATTAGAAAGCTTAATTTTTCAAATCTAGCTAATCAATAATTTCTATATCACGTGACTGTCATGTGACTGACTTGAACTAGAAGTACTAGTATAACAAATATACTAATAACTGGTTATTCTATATATATTCATTGAGAATGCTTAGAATTATAAATATGATATATATCTTTGTTTGTATATCCTTACTACTAGCTATATACTATACTATTTAGGCTTTACTATGACTAATATTGAGATATTTCAAGACTTTGTATAAACTGATTTATTTAGATAGAAATAAAGAAGGTATTTATATAAATTTGAAAGAATTAAAAGACTTTGCTACAAAGATAATAATTTAATCATTGTGAATTGCATAATACTACTAGAGAAGTATCCTTACTACTATAGTGAGTGGTATTGTGACAAATGTATCAATAACCAGTCGTTCGTTCGTTCGTATGTACCAAGTGAGAATGCTCAGAATTATGGACACGATATCTCCCTTTGCATATCCTTACTACAGCTTCATGCTGTGCTCTTCAGGCTTTACTATAACTGATATTGAGATATTCCAAGGCTCTGTGCAAACTGATTTTATTTAGATAGAAATAGAGAGGGTATTTATATAAAATTGAAAGACTAAGAAAAGATGGCTTCGCTACAAAAATACTATCTGATCATTGCGAATTGCTGGATAATCTGAATCACAAAAAAAACAGCTCAGAGAGTTGATCTGATTGATATCTAAGAGATAATCAGTGATAGATGGGATCAGGAATTATCACCAGGAGCGAGATTATAGAACATTCTCGAAAATTAAGGAATTCGCACGTCGATCATCACAGTATATATCTTTTGTAGTATCCTTACCACTAAAGTGGATAGCTTATAGCTGTGAATATAGTTATATAGTATAAATAATCAAAAGTAAAAAGTAATTATAACTAAATTGAGTATAGTAACAAATTCTCAAAATTTAGATAAATTTGGAGTTAACTATCATACTAGTTAAATATCTATAATAAATAATTATATAATTAATTATAAGTTAAGTTAAGTATTTACAAGTTAAGTTAAATTTCTATAAACTATATATATAATATTAAAATAAATTAATAATTGTTAGTTAGAGCTTTCATTTATAACTAGAATTATAATATATTAATATTTAGTAGTAGCTCTTTATTATTATTATCTTTATTATCTTTATTATATTAATACTTATTTAAACTAAATTTTAAAATATTAATAAAGATATCTAGTTATCTTATATATTAGAAAAATAGTTTTATAGTTTATTGTAATAAATATACTAATAATTGGTCATTTATTTAAGAATGCTTAGAGTGTCAGATATAATATCTCTCTTTGTATATCCTTACTATAGCTAAATATGCTATACTCTTCAGACTTTACTATGACTAATATTAAGATATTCTAAGACTCTGTATAAACTGATTTATTTAGATAGAAATAGAGAGGGTATTTATACAAAATTGAAAGAACTAAAAGAACAAATAAGAAAGACTTCACTATAAAAATATAATTCAATCATTGCAAAGAATATGTAATAACTCTAGTAGTAATATTTTATAGAAATAAAAGTTGTTAAATAGAAATAAAAGTTATCAAGTAGAAATAAAAGTTGTTAAGTAGAAATAAAAGTCATTAAGGACTAAAAATGGAAGGGAACAGAAGGTTATAATAACTCCAAATTGAGCATAGTAATAATTTTATGAAAATTAGACAATTTGGGAGTTGATCATCACATTTGGAGGCTTAACTGGGAAGGTTTTATCCTTAAAACTAAAGGGCAATAAAGTAATCTCTTCTTCTATAGCTTGATAGATTTGTGTAATTTTAACAAGTATAAGTTTAGAAATATCAATAGTTCTTTTATAGAATCCCGAAAGAAGCCATTCATAGCTAAGGAAAAGTATATAGGTCTTGTCAACTATATCTTTTATAAACTTAAATAGCACTACTTCTTACTTTCTATTTTTGTGATATAGACTTTAGGCTCAATTCTGATAGAACTAGATTATAGTATTAGTTATATAATTTTAATAACATAACCACTCATAGTATTACTGGCTGAGCAAGAGAAGTTTTTCAAAGTCTTTCTCTTGGTTGAGAGGCATCTAGTTGATAGTCTTGAATCCCTTCATCAGTACTTCCTTTATAGCTTTTTCTATATCCTTCCTTAGGCTGCATTTGTTGAGCATAGTAGACCTTAACCTTGCTTCAGTAAACTAGAGTAGGGAGGATAAAACTATTGAGTTTTCTAAGCCAGATTGTACTTTCTTTTATAGCTTGTATATAGTATAGTCCTTCCTATTTCAGTTGTAATTTAGCTAACCATAATGATTTCATAATATTCTAATATATAAGAACTTGATCTCTAATATGTAAGGGGGTTGCATTTGCCTTCTTGTTTTGGTTTATCTGTTATTTTTTCTATATCTTATCAATAAATACAGATGCTTTCTTTCAAATTAATTGTAATCTACTAATATCTCATATGATATAAGCCTATAAATAATTGTCATATATTCTAATATCTTTTTTGAGATAGTGAAACTTCTAGTTTGGCAATCTTCTATATACAAGCTTGAAGGAGCTAAACTTTGTTGATACCTGATAAATGGTTCAAACTATAAAAAGGATACTATTAAGATAATGGTTCTATGATACTTCTTGATTGATAATCTTTACTAAAACATTCTTGACTATCTAATTGGTATGCTTAGTTTAACTATTTCCTTATGAGTGATATAACATTATTCAGATGTACTTAATATAGTAAGTCTACTCAAGTTCTCTAATTAGCTTATTCAAAAACTCTATATCTTAGTTACTGGTTATTTCCTTTAGTACTCCATATCTGCAAATAATATCAGTATATAGGAATTTAGCTACTGTTTATATATCTATATCTTCCACTGCTATTGCCTCTAGATATTTCATAAAGAAATTAACTGCTAAAATAATATATCTTTTTTCTATTAATATTACTAGCATAGGTTCCATAACATCTATCCTAATATACAAAAATAGCTTAGCTTTGATAGTTGTAGAAGTAGCTTAGGGCATATCTTTTGCTTTTGCTTATTTTTAATATATGTTATAGTTTTATATAAAGTTGGTTACATCATCTTGTACTCTGGGCTACTATGCTGAATTTCTAAGTTAATATAAAGTATTATCCTAGCCTATGTGTCCAAATAACAGATAATTGTATACTAATGATAAAATGTTTGATATGTTCTTCTTCTGAATTATTAGAATAATGTGCCCCTCCCTTTTTATGATATAATAAGTTGTTCTGAATTTTATACTATCTTTTTGTAGTTAAAAAAATGTTCTTTGTTCAATCTTCTATGTTTTCTCTAATTTTTCTCCTTATCAACCAAATCACTAAATCATAGTATAGTATTATATTTATTGCTGTACCCCACCTTGAGTATCTAATAATGATATTTTACTAAGTGCATCAGCATTTTGATTCATCTTTCCTTTTCTGAATTTTACTATAAAGTCATATTCTTGAAGTATTATAATATAATATATATATATTCCACTTGGATCAGGTCTATTAAATAACTATTTAAGTGCTAAATGATCTGTAATAATTTCAAAATGTTATCTAATAAGGTAGTATCTAAACTACTTGACTGTCTATATAACTATGAGACACTCCAATTTAGTTAATTTGTAATTCCTCTCAGCACTGCGGGTTCCTCAGCTTGTATAATAAATTACTTATTCCAAGCCTTTAGTATTATCTTGCGAAAGAATTGCACTTACTCCTACTATACTTGCATCTGTATATAACTTGAAAAGCTTGGTCCAGTTTGATTTTGCTAATACTAGTGCAGTTGCCAAAGCTTTCTTTAATACATTGAGTGCCTTTTACTTAAGTTTGCTTTATTTTTCATTAATTCCCATCCAATTGTAGCTTTTTGTTAGGGTTACATATAAGAGCTCAGCTAAACTTGTAAAATTTCATATATATCAGCAGTAGTATGAAGCTAATTCCAAGAAGGTGTGCATCTCCATTTAATTTATAGATTATTTAAATTTGGTGACAGCCTCTACCTTAGCTGGATTAGTTTAGATTTCTTCTTTGTCAATAATATGTCTAAGCATTGTAACTTTTTTGGTGATAAATATATACTTCTTTAGTTTTAAATAAAGGCCCTTAGTTCTCATTCAGTTGAATACTTTATATAATGCCTTAATGTAATCCAGGAATATTACTATAAATATCATAATATTATTGATATAAACTAATAGCATTTTTCCTATAAGATCTCTAAAAATCTTGGTTATTATTTTCTGAAAATTTGCTGGGGTGTTTTTGAGTCTGAATGATATTTATAAATATTTCCAATAGCCTTGTGGTGTTATGAATGATGTGATTTCTTGTAATTCTTCATCAAGTCCTATCTGATAATATCTGCTAGTTATATCAAAAGTGGTGTAGAGGCTTGTGCAGACTAGTATTTTTGAGAAAGTATCATTAATTCTTAGTATTGGAAAGGCATCTCTCTTGGTGATATTGTTAAGCTTTCTGAAATTAGTATATATTCTTAGAGTGAAGGTACCAGCTTTTAATCCTTTTTTAGATGTGATAATATTCAAAAATCCCTATGGGCTATCTGTTTCAGCAGCTATTCTTTCTTTTATCATATTATCAATTTTTTTTTATTGCCATTCAATATAAGCAGGTAGCATTTGGTATGGTATACATTTGATTGGTGGGTGCTCTTAGACATTAATATAATAGAAATACTTTGGTAGCTTTAGGTTGATCTTCTCGAAAATTATTACAAAGATGTCATAGTATTCATTGATGAGTAATTTCAATTCCTTCTTTTCTTCTTTGCCAAGTTGTTTTCTGAAAGTATAAGCCTTCTTATTTGCTGTTTTGGGTATATGTTTAAGATCTGTCATAACTTTCACAAAGTTAACCTCAGTTAATCTAAATTCTTTGTTTTCTCTAACTATTTCTTTAAGCTTAGTTACTTTTACTGCTTTACTGGTCTAGATGGGTATGATTATTAGCTACACAATTTGGTTTTCTCTATAAAGTTTAGCTACATTAAATCAGTATTGGTTGATGACCACTATCTTGATTTTGCCTATATAATCTGTATCAATTACTCCTATATTAATTATAATTTCAGCGACTGTGAGGGAACTCCTTAATTTGATCTGACTATAGTGTTCTTAGGGTATTCTTGTGGCGATTTCTATTCCAACTATATATGATTCTCTAGGTTGCAATTTGATATCCTTAATAGTAAAGAAATCAAATCTAATAGCTTATTCACTTTTTTATTCTAATAGCTTAGCCTTCTCATTGGTTTTTCAAGTCAATAGATATTTTATAGTAATATCCTTTCCAAGTGATTTGCATCTTGTATGCACCAAGGTCAATTACTGCTCACACCTTCTTCAGCCAGTTATTTCTAATAATGAGATTGTAAGATATTATATTAACTACTATTGCTGATACTAGAATGATAAGTTTGTTAAATTAGATGAGTAATTCATATACTTTGCTAAGCAGTGTTATAATATGCCTATCTGCTACTACAATTATCATAGTTGTAGCTTTTTCAATCTGCTATCTAAGTCAGTTGAGTATTATTTTACTAATAATGCATTCTTCAGCACCTATATCAATAATGCATAGTATTATAATTTCTTCAATTTAACATTATAAGTATACTGAGGAATTCTATAGTTTGTTGTCCTCTAATTGTTATACTACATTGATCTCCACCACTTCATATCTAGGTTGTGCATCACTTATTCCTTTTTGGATTTACTATTAGAATGTCAGAAATTCAGTGAGTTATCTTATTTTGACCAGGATTATTATATTCTTCATTTCCTTCTATATATCTAGATTATATTTCTTGGATTTCTGTAACTTATGTTCCTTGTTTCCTTCACTTGCAGATGCCTTATATATTGGTATATCTTCTTAAATGATATGGTTAACTTCTTCTTTAAAGAGTTTGTCTTGTTTGTTATATCGAATTTATGTTTCTACACTCATTATACTACTCACAGAGTTTTTATTATATAGGGAGATTCTACTTTCTTAGAATATCTAGGTTTTCATTTTTCCTACATAGCTGAGAATGCCTCTACCTAACTGTATTTATCTTTGCTATTGAAATCTTCTTCCTTAAAGGTAACAATATTTATCTGAGTTCATTTTTGAGTTCCTAGTCAGGTGATCTTACTTATTTTCATTATATACCTTAAAGCATAGTACTCTTTTTTACTACATCTCCTACATATTCTTATATCTAGCTAGATGCAATCTCTGGATATATATCTATTTTAGTTATATCTGAAGTACCTTGAGTTTCTAATTAAGTATATATTTGATCCAGTTACAGGGATTAGATTTGCTATAAATCATTGAACCAGTCATTATGTATCAATTTACCTTTTAAAGTCCAAAATATATATAGTTATCTTATTTATTTATTTGATGAGGTCATCCATGGCTAGATCCTTTCATGAGGCTGCTCTCCAGTTGACTATAGCTGGTGTGATGGTAGGTATAACTACTGATACTGCTTGGGGTTCTTGGAGGTTGTTTGGCAATATCTGCTATATTATATCTTGATCTGAGTTTCATATAGCCCAATATCTCTATACATAGTCAACTTTCTATATATAGTTTAGTCTAACTGGGCTGGAGCATACTTGGATGATGATTTCTTAGTAAAGTCTATTTATAAAAGACTGCTTGATGATAAGGTCCTGGTTAGTTGCCAGGTATCTTGCAAGATCTACTGTATGTCAGATTTTTGTATAGAAGGCAAGAGGACTTTTGTTTATTCTCTAATACATTGATACTAACTAATCCTTCATATTTTACTATATGTCAGCTGTATGATAGGTAGCTCTCAACTATACTATAGTATTAGTAAAGATTACTGCAGTATTGGCTTCTACATTTACTTCTTCTGCTCCTATATCAAACCCTCTATTCACTACTGCAGTAAACATTACAACATTGTATGTAATATTGGTGGGTCCTTGTAAGACTGCTTTTAGAATGTTCACTTTCACAACATTATTGAACTGTTAGATTACATTATAAATCTGCAAGTCTTCAATAAACTTAATTACTAATTTAGCTAGTATATAACCAGTAAAGGTTGGTAGTCTCTCTATCATTTTATATATGCTGATTTCTAATTCATTATCTGATTTGCTATTAGTTGTTTTATAAAATAATACTTATAAGTTGTTATTAAAATTGATAGCTAATTCATTGTCTGATGATAATTTGCTGTGTATTGTAAGAGAGGTGATAGATTCTCTTGTTTTACTATAGTTACTATCAGAAGAATTGAGTGTAATGAATTCTTCTTCTTTGGAGCCAGAGCTGTTTGGTAATCTTCTTTATATGAAAAGCAGGGGTATCCTTTAATGATCTATCTTGAATAATGCTGTCTTCTGCTATAGGTGTACTGTCATTACTTGAAGGGGTAGTTTGGTTCTACTTGAATAAAGATGTAAGAGTTGGTCTTTTGATAACTCTCCTACCAGTCAGTACCAAGATGTAACAAATGTACTAATAATTGGTTATTCATTTGAGAATGCTCAGAGTGTTAGATACAATATCTCCCTTTGTATATCCTTATTATAGCTAAACATGCTGTGCTCTTCAGGCTTTACTACAACTGATATTGAGATATTCTAAGACTCTGTGCAATCTGATTTATTTAGATAGAAATAGAGAGGATATTTATACAAAATTGAAAGAACTGAAAGAATAAATAAGAAAGACTTTACTATAAAAATATAATCTAATTGTTGCAAAGAATATATAATGACTCTAGTAGTAGCATTTTGCAGAAATAAAAGTTATCAAGCAGAAATAAAAGTTATCAAGCAGAAATAAAAGTATCAAGCAGAAATAAAAGTTGTTAAAGACTAAAAATAGAAGAGGATAGAAAGTTACAGTAACTCCAAATCGAGTATAGTGATAATTTTGTGAAAATCAGACAATTTGGAGGTTGGCTGTTATATTATAAATAGTATTTATTAAGAGCTACAAACAAAATAGTTATAAGTATAGATACTAGTTATAGACTATAAACTATTTTTAATAAACTTACTAAAATCTACAAATAGTTCTAGAATATATAAATAATATATATAGCTCTAGAATAGTATTGCAAAATGATAAACAGCTTAGAACAGTCTATAAGTACAGATACTAGTTATAGACTATAAACTAAAAATATTTTTCTAATGTGAACTTAGTAGAAGTATAATGATTTAAGAAGTAAAATTCTTTTTATTCTTTTATATAAAATATAAACTTTAGCTCCTATTAAAGATACTAGTATAATGTTATATTCAAAGTAATATTTTATTAAGGGAGATTTTATAAATTTTATTAACTTCAATAGGAATGCAGAATATTGAGGAATTATAGAAGTTATAAAAGTATTGTTAGAAGGAGATATTTTAATATAAAGTAAAAAAGATTGCTTGTAAATAAGTACAGAGATCTTGGTTACATCTTCTTATACTTACTGATATTCGGAATTACATATAATGGAATCCTATGAAATGAGAATAAGATGGCTGTCTGCTGTGCATTTTTTTTTTTTTTTTCATTGTTAACAAAATGTAATATCTGCTTGTTTTCTCGCAGGCAGGCAAACGATTCTACTTTCTAGCAATGATGGCTGATGATAATGATAACTTCAAGAATACAGAGTTATCGAGCAATTCTCTCTCTTTTTATTTATTTATTTGTATGTGCGGATATCAAAAAAGTCTTAATATCATTTGTATGTTCATATAGCAATGGAGGGGATTTCATAGAGCAAAGAGTTAGCCCAAGCTCTCTGTTTAGATATTTTAATACAAATCTACGTGAATAGATAAAATTTCTCGTAACAATTCTATAGTAGAGTAGAATCTGACTCAATTTATAATTATATTATTCGTCTGTAATACTCATGTATTATTCAACAGCCAAAGATTTTCATTCATTGCAATCCAAATACTGGCTACCTCACCCTCACTGCCCAATGTTATCCTCATCTTCCAGCTCCGGTTCCAGCTCATCCTCATCCTCCAGCTCATCCTCATCCTCCAGCTCTTCCAGCTCATCCTCATCTTCCGCTTTCCGATCATTATCTTCATTAACTTCATCCTCTTCTTCCCTCCCTTGATCTCTATCCACCCTAGGCTCACCCTCCTCTATATCACTCGAACCGATCTGGCTGTTGGACAACTTGCGACCGTCGGCTGCTATTGAATGGTCTTGGTTTTTGGACCCCTTCCGCCGGGCCGCCAACTTGGCCGGTTTGGAGAGTCTGGATTTCTTGGCTCGCTGCCGTCCATCATCGCCATTTTCCTCTTCGTCTTCATCATTCTTAAGTCGGCGACTTGGTTTACGTTTCTTTGTAGCCTGTTTTCGTGAGATTCTTGGGATTACAATTGCATGCTGGATGGAGATATCATAAAAACGGAGATTAATGCATTTTTGATTACCTTTTCAGCTGCTATTTTGAATTCCTCGTCAGTTTCCGTTTCATCTAACTGGTCTACACTTTCGTCTTCAGAGGTGTCTCTGGGCATCTATGATCATGAAAAAATGGTGCTTGGTAATTTGGAAATAGTAAAGGTCTACAAAGGAATTTGCTGAATATTATCCAATGGGCAGAGTACGAACCTGAGATGAAACTTCTTCTCCTCTTATGTCTCTATGTTTCAATGCACCTGAAGCGCAAAGAAAAAAAAAAAATAGCGTTACTAGCTGAACTCCACAATACAATGACTTACTTTCAAATTTAACTTACCTAAAAAGAAAGCATCTGGCGGGCAATTATTATCGCTCAGCATTGCCTTCACCTGAAAGATAATAGTCTCCATGGATTTTCTGATTAAGGGAACATGTGGTGCCAACGAAGTGTCTTTCATAACTTTGACATGGCCACAGATCATCTATGTTGTATTCATCCATAATTTGGACAATGTTAAAGTCTTTTTTTTTTTTTTTTTTTTTTTTTTTTTTTTTTGCGTACGATTATTTGAAACTTATTAATCTACCTGTAGTGTTCTAGTTGCATACTGAAAATTCCTCAGAATAGCGATCACCGCGTTTCGATGCGTTTTAAAATGGCCACCAAGGAATGGCATGGTACTCTTGGTGAACCGATTCACAAACGCTCGCCCATACTTGAGCACGACGGATAATAGCAATCGCTTGTCGTTACCCTTAATGGAAGTGGTCAGATTTTGCCAGCAAGTGACTATCTCGGCGATGTGGGCAATAGCGGCGTCATGATCGTAGTCTTTCTCTTGAAACTGATCCAGAATCGAGACGAGTTCGATGGAAAGCACCTGCGCAAAAAATATATTTAATTCACAATATTGGTAAGAAAGAGGCGCCATGAGTAAAGACAAGCTCACTTACTTTGTAATAAACAACATAAGTATCTTTATTTAGGAGCGGGTGCTTCTTTAGAATTTCGTCATCTCTTTGCTCGATAGCCGGCAATACCGTTGAGATATAACTACTGATAACCTCGAGGCTAGAAGAAGAGCGCGAGATTTTTTGCCCAAGAAGGTAGATAATATTGTCCGACTACATCCAAGTTGTTGGGGCGTCAGGAAAAAAAAAGAAAAAAAGAAAAAAAAAAAAGGGAACAAAAAAAGCCAACGTAAATATAACTGTAAGATGTAGGGATGTAAGAAGCTTACGGACGCCACTGACCTTAATATTTTTCATATCAGTCCATTCAGTTTCAAGGAATTTCTGTGCCAATATACCCGATCGAAGGGACAATTCTTCGGGATCTGGTGTTATGTTGATTATCTTGGACAGTAATCTATGCAGCAAGATCGCAATCCTCGCTGACGGTGCCTTCTCAGCAAACTTGTTCAAATAAAAAAATACTTCTTTGGCGAGCAATTGAAGAGAATGCTTTTGTGACGGGGCGTCAAATCGCATGCGTGCCGCAATTTTATCAAGGAGTTGCTGTGAGATAAAAAAAAAATTAAAATTATGCTTGCTATTATTGGGAAGTAGAAAGAAAGAAAAAAAGAAAGAACTGAACACTTACTTTGAGAATTTCTTGATTGTCTGGGCTTTTAAGGTCAGGCCATGAGAGTAACTTGTCCAGTGCCTGCAGCAATAGCTCTAAGCATTGAAGGATTACCTGTATAACAATATTAAAGTTATGATATGCTATCTAAAGGTACATTATTATTAATGTTCAATTTTAGCTTACTTCGTCCTCACTATTTTCGGCGACATCCGTCTGGGTAATATAAAATTCAAGTACTCAATAAGAGATCAATTCTAAAGACAAAGCCAAAAACCACATCCCTTTAAAATATATAAAAGCATGTTACCATTACTTCTACCTCCCCACTGATAGCTTCCAGTTTTTCCAATAAGTAGGACAGATAGTTGTTTATCTACACGTTTGCCGAAAGAGTTCAAATAAAAGATGTCATTCATTTTAATCTCGATAGATTTCCGGTATGCAATTATGTATTGTCTGTTATACACACCTTTTGAATAAATTCCAACGCACTCATCCTCGAAAGTAGCTTGAATTCAGTGTAAATCGCTTTGTCGTCTGGCAATTCTTTCTTTTTTGCAAAGTACGTAATTGCGACCGGCCCAAACTTGTGGTCGAGTTTGCGGTTTAGATCTTGAAGAAGGTACCTTAGCTCAGGATACTGTTGATGGTGACAATTTGAAACATGGTTGTCATGATTCCAGCATTAATACATCTATCACAAAATTAGGCTCTAATCAATTAAGTAATTGATTTTTAATGGTTCAGTTAGGCTTTACCCTTAATTTTATTGTATCAGCGCCATCCTTCTCTTGCAAGTTCGTATCGAAAAGCTGGCATGGGATTTCTCCGTACCTCAAAATTCTCAATACATCTAGCTACAAGTACCATTAAACATATCAAGATAATCAGTACAAACCGCAAAGTTTGTTGCATTGCCCCGTTATGAAATAATCATAATCAAATAGAGTTTATGTAAAATGATAAGAAATACTTCAAGCTCGCGCATGTATGGTCTCAAGTCGGCCACGTCGGTGAATTTTGACGGCGTTCCATTTGTCACGTTCATATTCCTTCCCACTGTAGATTCGTCATCGTCGGATAGCATTCTTGTGGAGTTTATAATCTTGCGTTGATTGAGAGTAGAACGACGCGCCTATCAAGAGATACAAGAGAGTTACTTATTTTTATCAATTACAGCGGTCTGAAGGTTTTCACAATCATTTGGTCGACATACTGTATTGCCACCGCCTTTTAATATTTTGGTTGATGCCGGCCTCCGAATAATCCCAGAGTTCTCTTTGTTCTCCGAAGATGTGTTGGATTGGAAGGAGCCCCAGGGCCGAAAAGATGGCGTACAATCGAGCAATTCTTGAAGTATTGCCTCAAGGATGCCCAAATGTCGCAAGCGCAGCAATATTATACCTGTGATATGCATTCAAAATGATAAAATAATGTGGATTATGCTCCAGACACGTGTAGATTGAGATTTAATTGGAAAATATTGTACCAGGCGTTTCATCGTCAGTTTGATCCGAAAATGCATTCAACAGTTCACGGAACCTGAAGGATTAAAATGAATCCGTGTTTAAAAATGGGATGATCATAAGGTGTATCTTGATTGAAGACTCAAGCAAAGAATCAGAGGACTAAGTTCGGGACAAAGGACATACCAATTGATTGCGAAGAATAGGCTGTTACAAGCAGCCTCTCTCATTGGTATTGTGTAAATAGATTTCATATGCTAATCCATTTGAGAGAAATAATCTGTCAATTTAGTTCAACAAGCAATATATATTCTAATCTAAATAGGTGACCTCGACATGACTAACTTACCGAGACCTCAACTTTTTCGTACATTGCCAAACCACACTCCAATAGCGCGGAGATTGAATGGGTGGACCCGCCACTCGAAGCTTTCAAGCATGCTTGCATCAACTTAAACAGCGAGCAGAGCGACAGTATGCGATCTCGCTGTTGGATTGTGTCGGAGGATTGGATAGGTGCACAGAGGCATGGATAGATATTCACGGTAACATTCGATTTCTAGAGAAAGCAGCAAAAGATATTTTACTAAGCTGTGATAAATATACCGAATGTAAGAGTGCGATAGAGACGACGAGCTGAAATGGCAATCAGAGGATCTCATATTGCTGACCTCTGGATCATTCGGATCCTCCAGCTCCATCCAAGTCTTAATCGGCATACCCTTCAGCTGGTCTTCTACCACGTCCTCTTTAAAAATAATATATATATCAGTAAATACTTCTGCAATATGTTCTTTTATCCAAGCTTCGAGACGGGGATCAAGCACACGACTGGAGACCAGATACGCGAGCTCGTCGTATGCGATTGATAGACATGACTATAAAAAAAATAAGTAAAGTAAGTGGGGTTTAAACGTCTGTTTACCACAGGTACAAAGGCGAAACATGGTCTGCGACTATACTTACATATGATTTCGCGCACGAATGCCGAATCATCTCCAAAATAGTTATCGCCTGCTGGAGTAAAGGATCCCGCAAAGCCTGAGCGGCCAGTACCTCAGAATCTACATCAATGGCATCACAAATGATAAGTCAGAAAAATCCCGAATAATAATAAATAAAATAAAATAATAAAATAATAAAATAAAATAAAATAAAATAAAATAAAATAAAATAAAATAAAATAAAATAAAATAAAATAAAATAAAATAAAATAAAATAAAATAAAATAAAATAAAATAAAATAAAATAAAATAAAATAAAATAAAATAAAATAAAATAAAAAAAAATAAAATAAAATAAAATAAAATAAAATAAAATAAAATAAAATAAAATAAAATAAAATAAAA
>RBNK01000660.1:0-22170 GCA_003990785.1 Endogone sp. FLAS-F59071
AAAAAAAAAAAAAAAAAAAAAATCACCACTATTGCAATTTATATACTCATTGGCTATGAGCTATTAAAAATATTTAGTTCATCTAATTATATAGTAAGCCAAGATGCCTTTTTCTTTTTTTTTGTTTCTTACTAAACACTCTTTTCTCTTTCTTTTCTCTCTTTATAGGCAACCAGAAGAGAGGGATTTATAGGCAACTGGGAGGGAGGGAGGGATTTATGGGGAGGGATTTAAGGGCAACTGGGAGGGAGGGACCTCATCCCCCTCCCTCCCTCCCTCCATCCATCCATCCATCCATCTTCAAAATAATATTTTACCGGTCGGGTCGGGTCATAATGTCAACGGGTCAGGTTGGCTCGGGTGACACCCGACCCGACCCTTCAGAGCACTATATAAAGTAATAAATAGGTTTTCCACCAAATGAGATATAAAATGTAGATGTAGGGTGCATTAATTATTATAAGTGACTGTACCTCCGGGTCGAATGTATAACCCGGGTCGGGTCAGAAATGTGACTTGACCTGTAGGCTTGATAACCTGACCTGACCCGTAAATTCAGACCCTAACCCGACCCTTCGGAGCAGAAAGATAGAATGTAGCTTAGAGAGATAGAATGCTAAATTAGGTAATGTATTAGAGATTTGTAGATTTCATCACAACACTAGCAATTAATCATCTCAATTATTAAATAGTATATTGTGACAGCTAACCTCAAATTTAATTAATTATATACGCTTATATGGTTCGAGTTTCGAAAGCAGTTTGATTTTAGATATTTATTCATTATTGAGAAGATTCAGAATAACGACGGCTTGATATATTTCCAATTTCACTCATGCTTCGGATGCATTTATTTATATCAAAGTTGCAAACAAAAATGATACAATAACTTCTCATCATCTAAACCTCCTCAGTTTCGGCCGGCTTCGTTCCGTAGCCATAAAATATTCTCCCTCGAGTCTCGTACTCCTTCAGTTCACTTCTCATCGTCTGTATGAGCTTGACATACTCGTCATCTGTCATGTCCTTAAGCGCTGTCCCCCTTAGCGCACCAATCAAGCGCTCCATGTTCTCCATCGCCATTATTCCCTCCGGCCCACCCCAGCCCAATTTGTCCGTAACATAGTCTACCTTCACGTTTGCCAGACCCCCTTTAACGAGCAAAGCTTCCAAATGGTCCGTTGCGTAACTCGTGTCGATGCCGCGAGCGAGTGCACCATTGGTAACTGGATGGGTGAAATTGATGAGATAAGTAGCCTGAGAATCAAACATGGCTTAAGATCAGGCACATTTTATAATTGGAGCGGGACTTACGAGTGTCAGTGAACCATTTGAAAGATGGTGGGGGGCGCTCTAGCTTAATGTTGGACTCGATCAACTCCACCATTCCGCCAGGTTTGGCGATGCGCAACAGCTCAATGATGGCTCGGTCCCAGTCGGCGGGGGTGAAGGCTACAGTCATCAATCTGGGTAAAGCAGGGAGAGATTTTAGTTGAAATGCTTATTCGCTTCGCGTGGCGCTTCAGCAATAATTAGATCTACCTTTCGAAAACGTAGTCGAAGGTCGCGTCCTCGAATGGGAGCCCTTTCAACGTGTTTCCAGTCTTAAAACTGCAATTTGGCGGCAGATCCGTCTTTGGGAATACTTCCACCATGTCAACACCAACAAAACTGGATTGCGGGAACTCTTGGGCCATTTCAATGCACCACCTCCCGCTCCCGCATCCAACGTCAATCACTCTGATGCCACGCTCTAGGAGCTGTTTCATAGGGGCCCTAAAATTACCACCAAGGGCATGCCTGGAGACGAGACAGTAGAGACGAGAGAAACGGGTTAGCGTAGTCTATTCATCTGCTGGAAATGAGCAATTGTTGTTGTCGTTACGGAATGATCCTTGCCTTATGAGATAATGTTGAGTGTTTAGTCGATCTATCTCTTCGTTGGTACTTGGAAGCATATATCTCTGCTCATTGAGGGTCTGGATGGGCTTTTCCTGGAGGAGACCATCGATGGGAACATGCGGGCTAGTACTGGTCATTTTGCAGCAGAATACTCCAGGGCAAGGAGCGTGGCCCGAATTTTATATATCCTCCAAACTTTTGGATCACATGGTAACATTTTTGACAACCTTAAGTAATGTCCCAATTTGTAGACTACCCGATCCCGTCGTCCGGAGAAGCTCCATAACCGAACATTTAAATAGTCATACGCCAACCCCCCCCCCAAAAAAAAAAAAAAAAAACACTTGACAGCACCTACCACACCCAGCAAAACAAATAGTTACCACTTGGCACCCGCGCCAAAAGCAAGCAAAAGAACTGTTACGCGTATGCGCATGCGGTCTTGATAAGCAAAAAACTACGCGCCGAAAGCGAATGAAATTATCGCGCGCACACGCTAAAGAACCAGAGGACCATACCGTGTGCGGCATATTTGTACCTTTTTTTGGAGAATAGTTAGAAAAGAACTGTCCACAGATACAGGGTCAGAGTTAACGTACGCACTCGACCTCAGTAATCTAGTCAAAATAAAAATAAATAAAATTAATCAATCGACCCGTTGTAACTCAACAAAATTGTACACGGCAATACACCAAATGGGGCATTACAAAGTTGCTGATCTTTAGCCTGTCAACATTCCGTTTTCCAAAATATCGATCACTAATATCCTAACCTTTAATTAATTAAATTAGTTGCTACCGACTGGTTAAGGATCGGCAATTGTAAAAGAAGCTTTTCCTGGGTATTTTACTTGTCTGGAACGTCTTGTTCCGACGGAACGGCTTCAATGCTTTAATGGACATGCGCATCAAAATAAACCACTTAGCAACCAGCTGTCTTCTAGAGGTTTATTTCTCTAAAGTCAAGGTAACAGCCCCCAGTACGATATATATGCGACGTGTTATTACATCTTCGAAAAAATTAAATTTTCTCTCTTAATGCGGTAAATTATAAACTGGATCGAGCGGCAAGGCTTCTTTAGGATGAACCTTGGACAAGTTTCTCAGGTAATTGGTCTAAATCTCGATAGAAAGTAATGAGCATCGACTTATCGGTTACTCGGTCGATTCATCAAGTGCCCGAATCAGTTGCATTATTTCTCAAACATATTTAAATTTCATCTGAAAATTAAGGGAAAAAAAAAAAAAAAAAAAATCTCACATTCTCAAGTTAAGGAGACAACTATTCGAGAAAGGCTGTGCAAAATAAAGCGAGATGAATAGCGTGGTAGAACAAATGAAACCTTTTGCCCTCCATCACTCAAAAGTCTTGTTCTTAGATCAAAATGCCCATCCCTGCCAACAATATCCATTTTCTCGCGTTTCGTTTCGAACTTCAGCGAGGTTTCCCACTGACACTCCCTTTCCACATTCCCTTCTTTTTATTTTTACCCTCCTGCCGGAACCGAGATTTTAAGAATTTACTCAATGCCGCGGCTCTACGGATTAACGCTGCCTTGTGCCCGGTTTCAACTGGAGGTGGAGGAACCAACTGAATTGCGTGGCTACGTGTATGATGGTGCGTGTATGATGGTGATGTCAGAAAGGCGACCGAGGCGAAATTGCAATTCATGATCGAAAACATGAATTTTTCTTCCATCTTCCTTGATCATTCGCGCCAGCATTGTTAACTGTATATCAATGGAACAGAACATTGAAACTTAGCCCCAAACGACAATCGTTACTTACCTAATCGCACCTGACTCCCCCACCTCCTCTGAGACTTCCTCAAGTACGTCCTCTGAAAACACCTTAATCATACCCTCTGGCAATCCGATGACCAAACTTGCCACCTTTTCCTCGGAATTATCCTCCTCCACCAACTTTATCACGTCCTGCGATTGCTCTTCCGGTATGCTCGCTGATGGCTTTTTCTTGGTATCGTCCACTGAGAATGCTTCCATGGACCATATGTCAGAATTGCAAGGTTGCTCGACCCAATGATTGTAATCTTCCCCCGATTGCCTCTTCGTGACTGTCGATGACTCTTCCATGGCATTATGTTCCGACAATCCATCCTTCGGTCCGACGTCCGACGGTTGTTCTTTAATCACGTTCGCTAATGACGTTTCCGCGTTATTGTCTTCCGATAACCCATCTAAAGTCCATGGATCAGGATTAGAAGCTTCCCTGAGATGATCCTCTACTTTGTTTCCGACCTTGTCTCCGACTGAGTTCTTTGATTGATCATCCCCCCACGACGATGGCGAGTTGCTTAAGTGCATGAGCATCGTAGGGCTGCCGTCGTCGCCATTCAAGAAACTTCCCCTTCTCACGTGGGTCTGCTGCACGGTAGTGTCGATCTCGTTCGTCCGGTCTCTTGTGGTCATGAGTCTCCGCTTCGTGCTCGGGGTCTTAAGCTGATCATTGGTATAGAATTGGCTATTTGTAATCGAGAGACCGTTGCTAGTAATGACGGAGACACCGCTGGGATCGGCAAAAGAAATGAGACTGCTAACTGTTGTTGGCGGGCTACTAGTAGTCGACGATACTTTGTTATTGAGAGTCTTGACCTCTGTCTCGTACATATGGCGCCTATTCAGGATGAAGTTTTTCGTCTTAGGCAAGAGCTCAAGCTGCGCGATCTCTTCCCTGACAACGACCATGCGTTTTACCAGATCGTTCGCTCTAGGCCGCATCGATGGATTGAGGTTCCAGCAGTCACGGATAATGCTCACGAGCGTGTCGGGCGCACCAGGGGGGATGTCCTCGCGAAGACCGTTCCTTTGGATTGACACTGCAGTGCCACGTGGTGGGACACCAGTGATCGTCTGCCACATGAGAGTACCAAGGCAATAAATCTCCGATGCCTCTGTGTACGTCTCCGACCTGAATTGTTCCGGTGGGAGATAGTCGAGCCGACCGTATATACCTTTGACCTTGAGCTTGCTCCCAATGACTTTACCCAAACCGATATCGATAAGACGAACTGTGACCATTTCGTTGTTATCCAAGACCACATTTCCTGGATGCAAGTCGTGATGAAGAATATGCGCTTCATGCATGTTAATTAAGTGAGATAATAGTTCATTGCAAATACGCCACACTCGAGCCCAAAATGTTGAGTTTGTTGTTCTATCTAAAACAGAGTACTCTTCGAGATTCCCGTCTGCACAATCCATAACAAGGAGATATTTTCCAGTGCGTGGATGAAAAGAGAGTCCTACTAAGTTTACAGTAATGCGAACAAAGTTGAGGAGGACTGCAAGGACGATCTATTTTAATTTCCGGAAAGAGAGGGATAACGGTTAAGCACTTGTACAATTTTTGCCACAGCTCTTGATTACGTAAAAAGCTTTCAATATAAAATGACTTTACCTCTGCTGCCATAGCAGGCGTGATCTCTTTAAGTGCGTACTTTTTGTCAAAGCTGTACGACGCGTAGATTGTCTGGGGGCTTTGGCTAGAGTCAATCGAGGTGCTCATTGTTTGCATAAGCGCGTATTTGCCAATCTCCCAGCGCACCGTACCCTTGTAGACTTGTGCAAACCCGCCTCGACCTAACTTTGTGAAACTATCGAAGCGCTCCAGAGGTATCCATCTGAGAAACGGGAGGAGTTCGGGCACTTGCAGCTTTCTCAGATGAAAATTTAGATCAGCGTCACCGTATGGAAAATTAAGCCTATTGCAGGCAAAACGATCTTCTTTGATAATAGAAGGATTCTCCCTGAGGCGGGATTTAAGAAGAAGCTTGGCAGAATGGAGTCTTCCAAGGTCCATATGAAAGTAAGGTGACCCAGGTGAGGGAGTGGCGGGTGTGATGACGCTTGAGACGCCAGTACCAATAGAAAGGGAAGCAAGGGTCTCTGTATATGACTGTAAGTAAAAAATAAATAATAGAGGGAGGGAAAACGTCTTCATTGATAAGGTGTACAATAACACCAGCTGAAGATGGCAATAGATATTGACCGACCTGCTTCGATCCCCTACTAAGCGGTCTCTTTATGTCAGTTCCATCAATACTCGTATTGATCTCCGATCTCATTTCATCGAACGGTATTCTCGGTATTCTCTTTGGTACACGCTCCACCGAGCTCAGTTCTTTGCGATGCTCAACCATGGCTGGTTTAGAAGAATTGTTATCCATATCAATAAACTGAGAGGAGAGATGGTGCTCGGAGTCATCCACGTAAAAGTCGCAATTTTGGCGATAGGCAACTTGTAGAGCGAACACCCTGTGATAAAAGCCGTGAGTGCACGAATGTCAATATCGAATATCCAAATAAAAGACGACGCGGTAGCAATATATACTTTGCCACCTACCCGAGTGGAGTATCGATAGCCCCAAAACTATATTCTGATGTAGTCGGACTACTGCTGTCCACGATGGGAACATCTGGGGATATTTAAAAGGAAAGGTAAATATTTAGATTTGCTGATTAGCCGCTCCGAATCAACAAATCTGATGCCAAAAGACTTGCGTGTGCATCTCACGTTCACTTTAAGAAACACACGTATGTTCAATCTACAACAGTTTAATGAACTAAAACTCACCAATAGGAATCTCATTATCACTAGCTGTCGGTGCGGCCACCAACCGACACCCAAGCCGAAGACCATTAAGGCCATTCATTTTACGCAAACGACGTTGAAGCCGAAATACTGGCAGCAGGCGGACATAAACATAAAGGGAACGGAAAAAAACGATGGAGTTTGTGTACACCGTTTGTAAATCTGGAGGAGGATTAAACGTGGGTTGGCTATTTGGAGAAAACAAAATAAATGATGGTAAACAACGACATAGTAAATCACTGGTTGACTTCACTTTCGCTACGCAAGAAAATGAAAAGCAAATAAAAACCAAATAAAAAGAAAATACAAGAAAATAAAAATAAATAAAAAAGAAAATAGAATGAAATGAAATGAAATGAAATGAAAATGAAATGAAAATGAAATGAAAATGAAATGAAAATGAAATGAAAATGAAATGAAAATGAAATGAAAATGAAATGAAAATGAAATGAAAATGAAATGAAAATGAAATGAAAATGAAATGAAAATGAAATGAAAATGAAATGAAAATGAAATGAAAATGAAATGAAATGAAATGAAATAAAATAATAAATAAAAATAAATAAAATAAAATAAAAATAAAAATAAATTAGTGCATATGCTAACCAATAGAGTTTACTTACTCCAGAGACAGTGTCCACCTCTCTAACAAAATACTCTTTGGCTGATATCTTCCATCCTTACCATTTTCTCTTCCGTACCTTTCACCATTAAACAATGAGTTTGTCCCAGATCTCGATAAATCGACCCTGTTCATTTGCATCACCTCATCCATGACTACAAGAATCTGCCACCAATTTAGCTTGGAAGTGTCAAGGTACAGTTCAATGGTCATGGACGGCGAGGTTATGCGGGATGATGGGACCAAGGTCTTGGCCATGGTATGCCAAAATTTAAGCTCGTCTTTAAAGAAGTCCATGTTTTCCATCTCGAGGTTAAACTGGTTACAATAGGTAATGTAATTGAAATAAATAATATAGTAGATGTCAGTGAATGGCTCAATATTGGTAATTGGTTCTGTAAAATGAATTGGAAATCGCTACCTCGAAAGCAATAATTCATCTGATCCAACCATCACTTCTCAAACGTCTACTCGTCTACTCCGAAATATTATTCACGTATCTACTCAAAGAGAGATACATACCCAATCGTTCGTTTTCTTCCCACGGGTCCCCTCACTTTGCTTCGTCGTCACCTGGGGTAGCCAATCCTCATGATACGTGAGCCGCGCCTGGATCACCACTTGAACAACTTTGGTGTAGAAATTCTGTGAATGGGGGAAAAAAAAAAAAAGGAGTTTGAGTTGCACATGAGGTTTTTTATTCCATATCAGGCCATTGTGTACAGGTTTGCAATAAACCTCGTAATAAAACTTGACTCCACGAGTCTTGTACGCTACCTGAATAATCTGGTCCAAGTTTATATTCCGTGGTGTATCTTGGAGAGAGGCATGATACAAGTGTGGCTTGGTGAGGCATGATTCGTCTTGCTGGGAAGCAGCATTGTCGTGACTGACGAGGTTGTGAGGATTTTGTGGGTTGCTCATGGGCGTGATTCATATTACAATGAGGAGGAGGCAGAACTAGATGAGTTGTCCTATGCCGGCGGTTTGGTCCATGCAAGGAGGTAATTATGAGGGGTAAACGTGCTGCGGAGCAGGTCTCCCAGGTCTGCAGCCTGATCCAGAGGCGCAGCTGTGACGTCTTGTATTACTTTTTACGTATACAGCCACAAAAATCATCTCGAATATGTGGCGGTGTGGCTATGTTTTGCTCACTTGACTCTAGTTACAAGACGTTGTATATACCTTTTTTATTTTTTTTTTTGACGGAAATGGCAGTCGGCTCATCCTCAACCATCCGACCAACGTACTGGAATCCAAGACATAAGAAGAACACGTGCACGCGAGGATGAAATGTCGCGATAATATTATAGGTGATATCGCGGGGATAATACACGCTAAAATGCTGGGTCGTGAGAACTTTGTTGGGCAATGAAAGCGTTGCAATTCGGGATTTACGTATTATCGTTAAGATTTTTTTTTTTAAAAAAAAAAAAAAAAAAAAAAATTACGATCCACACCGCAAACGGTCAGATTGAGCCAATCAGAAATGATCGATCTTGATGACGTTTTCGGCTAGTCAAGTCCAACTTCTCCTTCACACCTTGACTCCATCCCAACCATGGCCTCAGGTGCGAACTTGCTATGGTGCACGGCGCCTATAACCAACACTTTTAGGAGCATTTTTTCAAATTGCTAAGGCTCAAGATTTTATGTGCAAAAAAAATAAAATAGCTCTATACAAGAATAGAATACCTTTCCAGCTTCTATTGTACAGTGCTAAAATTTTGTTTGTAAATAAAATATTTTGAGCAGTAGGCCATCAAAGTTGGGTAAATTTATTAGTAAACTGGTTGGAATTGCTAGCTAAAATCTTCTATGTAATTGCTAATTTAGATAGCTAAAGTGCTTATATAAGATCTGCTACAGTTATGAGTATGACCAGATATTCTTTCTCTCAGATTTTCAAGGATCATTAAGAGCCTTGCTGAAGTGCTTACATTTGCTAAAGTGCTTATGTTCAACTATTTGACCATCACTGACACTTGTCTATTATACTAATATATATAATGCCATATCTAACTAAGTATAAAAAACAGTATTCTCAAGCTCTTGCTAAAATAAATAAGTCTAAGAAATGATGCTTGCCCTTACTAGTTAATCTATAGTATAATTTATTTGAACAGCAATCTAAGTAGGAGATTTCACAGTATATAGAAGAAGAAGAAGATAAGTATAACTATCTTCTAATAGAGGAAGAATTAGCTGAGAAAGTTACTATATATAAGTAGAATAAAGATCTTGAAAAGAAAGTAGTTTTTGATAATTATAAGGAGCTGCCTATAGTATCTGAGCTTAATAATAGTAAAGAGAAAGCACTATCTATCTTGTCTATATATAAGGAGATAATGTATTATATAGCTACATAATTGTAATTAAAAGAAAAGTAAAACAGTATTATAAATGATTGTAAGAAAAGGAAACTCTAATAGAAATATTATTACTAGAAGGCATATGAACTTGCAAAGGCAGCAGAATCAATTTCTTCTATTATAAACTAGTTTCTCCTAACATTACTTAACTTATCTAATTTACTTAATAAAAATAAAAAAGATGTTAAAATTGAAAAACAACATTAGAAAAATAGTTAATTAATCTATGAACTATTTTACTAAGAGCTGCAAACTATTTTACTAAGAGCTATAAACAAAATAGCTATGAATACAGATACTAGTTATAGACTATAAACTATTATTAGCAAACAGCTACAAACTATTCTAGAACTCTGCTAGAATAATATCATAAACTACAAACACCTCTAGAATAATATCATGAACTGCAAACTGGCTAGAATAGCCTATGAACAGCCTGAGAACAGCCTACAAGTATGGATGCTAGTCATAGACTATGAACTGAAATAGTTTCCTAATGAAGTTATTAGTAGAATAAAATAGCAGTACTAGTACATGTTTTAAAGATAACAAACTTTCTAATATATACTAGATTTTGACTTAAATAAATTAATAGAAATATAGTAATGTAATAGAATAGATATAGAGCAATAGTATGATAATAAGACTTTAAGATCAGCTAAATATAGAAGATTTAGAAAGCTTAATCAAGAACTAGTAGCTGGGCTAAGTTCTATTTATATAGGGAATTATAGAGTATATAAGATAAGATATGGGAAAATAATACTTAAATTCAAGAAGTAAGTGTCTTATAAAGTACAAAGGATTGTAAGTCCTTGGATATATATCAACAATCAAGTTAATCTTTCAATATCTAAAATTAATATATCTTGGCTTGAAATTCATTAAGCAAATACTTCTTCACCAGTTTTATTCAAATCTTAGACTTTGTATTTAGGCTTAAGCTTAGATAAAAATTTATTAAATAAAAATAAAGATAGTATTTATATAAAATTAATAGTATAGAATAATGTGATGGGATAGTTAGTTATAGTCATTATACCTAAAGAAAGTGATTGGGTTCTTCTTGCAGTGTTGATTCTAGAGTAAGGTCCTAATCTTTCATTAGCAGAATTCCTGATAGATAGCATTGTTTTGATATAGGATATTGATAGTAGTTACTGAGGTTAAAATATCTATCTCCTCTCAATAGAAGCAAGCTATTTTATTTCAAAAGTAAACAACTATAGAGTCAGAAAACCTAAGTACTTCTATAATATTGATATAGATAATTATACTCCCATTAAGTGAAGATTCTATAGGATGCTACTAGCTTACTATAAATAGCAATAAGAAAAAAACAAATGACTTAAGAATACCTCAGAGTTATATAGTGATTATGCAGCCTATAGGGCTTTCTATCTATTCTTATATTAAAGAAAAAAAGCTGAGCCCAGCACCTTCACCCCTTGATAATGTTACAATTTCTGGCTACTAAATAATATTATAAGGAAGAATGTCTACTCTCTATCTTTGATTGACAATATCTTAAGTATGCTGAAGTCTAGAGTGAAATAGCTATCTATAATTAATCTATTCTCCAGATTTTTTCAGATTAGTCTTATACCCTAAGCCATTGAATAGATGGTCTATATCATAATAGAAGAATAATGAAAATATCTGAGAATATTCTTCAGACTATATAATACCTCTGCTATATTTCAGCAAATGATAAATAGAATATTTGGAGATCTGATCAGAAAAGGTCTTCTAGTCTACATTGATAACATAATAATCTATATGAAAATATTTGAAGCTCACCTAGTAACCCTGTAAGAGATCTTACTTAGACTATAATAGAAAAGCCTTTTCTTAAAACTAAGTAAGTATATGTTTATAACTAACTATATCTAAATTCTGAGCTTCATTGTTGACAAGAATGGCTTGAGAATTGACCTGAAGAAGATCATTACTGTCACCAAGTTTCCTTGACCCATTGACCAGACAATGACTTGAGCCTTTCTAAGTTTGGCTATATATTATTAACAGTTCATCTAAGGCTTTGTGGAGATCACTGCTCCCCTCAACCAATTACTATACAAGGATCTTCAGTTCAGCTGGCATGATGAGCAGCAATGGGCTTTCAATACAATCAAGTTTGTACTTTGTTCAGAGCCAGTTCTAGCATGACCTGACTGTAGCAAAATATTTTGCCTGTACATGGATGCATGCTCTATCTGACTCTTCCTCTTCTCATTTAGAAAAAATCATTATTCGCTAGATGATTTTAAGAACAATGGATCGGGTAGCTATAACAATGATTCACAAATGTAGATGGCAAAGAATCTTGAGAAAAGTTAAATGTAATATTCACTCATTTGCCAAGTTTACTTTGATTTCATCAGCCACGAAGTTTGATAAAGAAGTAGATTAGTATGTTGTGAGATCATACCCAGTGAATAAATATGTAAGTTTAAGGGAATTACACAGAGCGGGTTGTATGTGTTTGTTGTTGTGAGAGCGCGTAGAGCGCGAGCTCTGAGCAAGCTGTATACGATCATTGACAAACGGTCATGTGACCTTCCTATATTAAACACTTACATTTGCAAATTTGACCTTATTAACGAAGTAATTGGGCGCGTGGAAGAGGAGAAAGAAAAAAAAAGTAGAAAGTCTCACCAGGCGAGATAATGCAAATGACTACAGGTCAAACGAGCCACGTTGCTAAATAATCGTGTCGACTTTGCTCTGGAAAAGGCGGCTTATAAAGTTTCTTAATTTTCAAAGAGAAGGGATCTTCACGTTGAGTACCGGCCATTCTCCAATTCAATCACGTTTCTGGCTGTGCTTGCTCACTACATTTCAATATGGCGGTGATACTAGTAATATTGTTTAAGTATTCTATTTTAAGTTGCTTTATCTTTTCAACATATTATTATATAAATATATACAAATGGTTTAGTTCTTGATAACAGTTCTATATTCATTATTTATTTGTTTAGCATATATAGTTACTAAAATTAGAAAAGTTGTAAAAAATAAAATATATATATTAGGAAAACATTAAATAGTTTACAAACAATATTACTAGAATCTATAAATAAAAATTGCTATAAGCATGAATGCTAGTGACAGACTATATATAAACTGTTTTGATGAACTACACTATGAATAGTACAAACTCTAGGACTATACTAGAACAGCACAGCAAAAGGATGAACTACTATAGAATAGAATATAAGTACAAGCTCTACTTATAAATTATAAACTAAAAAATATATTAACTGTATTTGTCAATAACAATGTGACGGCCGACCCCCAACTTGACTAATTTTCATAAATTTGTACTACACTTGATTTAGAAAGTTATTGTAGCACTTTGTCCCCTTTCTATTTTATTGGCATGATGCCTATTTTATTGGCATGACGCCTATTTTATTGGCATAATGCCTATTTTATTGGCATGACACCTATTTTATTGGCAAAAGAATCACTTCATATTCTTTGCAATGATTGGATTATATTTCATAGCGAAGTCTCTATTAGTTGTTCTTTAGTCTTTCAAATTTGTATAAATACCCCCTCTATTTCTATCTAAATAAAATCAGTTTGCATAGAGTCTTGGAATATCTTAATATCAGTCGTAGTAAAGCCTGAAGAGCACAGCACAAAGCTGTAGTAAGGATACGCAAAGGGAGATATCGCATCCATAATTCTGAGCATTCTCACTTGGTATATACGAATGAACAAACAACCAGTTATTAGTACATTTGCCACATCTTAGTGTCGACTGGCAGGAGAGTTATCAAAAGACTGACTCTCATATCCTCATTCAAGCAGGACCGAACTACCCCTTCAAGTAATGACAGCGCACCTATAGCAGAAGACAGCATCATTCAAAACAGATCATCGAAGGACACCTCTGCTTTTTATACGAAGAAGATCACCAAATAGTTCCGGCTCCGAGGAAGAAGAATTCATTACACCCAACCCTTCGGACGGTGATTATAGCGAGATAAGAGAATCCATCGCCTCTCTTACAGTATATGATGGGTTATTATCAGATGACGAATTAGCTATCGATTTTGGTAACAACCTACAGGCATTATTTTATGAATCATCTGATAATGAAACAGACGACAAACCAGAAAACAACACATATGAAATGACAGAAAGACTACCGACCTTCACTGGTTACGTATCAGCTGAATCAGTAATCAAGTTCATTGAAGATTTGCAGATTTACAACATGATCCGACAGTTCAACAATATTACAAAAGTAAATATCCTAGAAGCAGTTTTACGAGGACCCACCAAGATTACATACGACACCGCAATAGCCGCTACGGCAGCAAATAGAGGATTTAATAGAGGAGCAGGAGGAGCAAATGCAGAAGCCGATGCCCTAGTAACCTTTACCAACGCCATCACATAGTTAAGAGAAACCTATCATACTGCCGACATACAGCAAAGCATGAAGGATCAACTAGCATCAATGTACCAAGGGATGAACGAAAGCCCTCTTGCCTTCTATACAAAGATATGACATGCAGTAGACCTCATGGGATATCTAGTAGCCAATCAGGACCTCATCATAGAGCAATTCTTTATGAACGAACTTCATTGAGAAATTACTCTCCAAGTACGCTCTAGCTTAGTTAGACTAAATCATGTACAAAAGGTGGATTATATGTAGAGATATTGGGCTGCACGAAACCCAGGTCAAGACATAATGCAGCAGATTTTACTAAACAACCTTCAAGAAATGCAAACCATACCAGCGGTTGTACCCACCATTGCACCAGCAACAGTCAACTGGGGAGCGGCCTTATGAAAGGATCCAGCTATAGACGATCTTATTGAACAGATGAGCAAGATGACTGCGCATATATTGGACCTTAAAAAGCAGATTGATGCACAGTGCCCGGTCCAACGATTTATAGCAAACCCAACCCCTGCAACAGGATCAAATGCATATCCGATCGGTAACCTAAGGTGCTTCAGGTGTAACCAAGACAGGCATACATCAAGGGACTGCACTCAACCTGACATAAGAGTATGCAAGAGATGTGAAGAAAAAGGACACTATGCTTCAAGATGTATGACGGAAACAAGTAGAATCACCCAAACAAGAACCCAAGGATGAACCCAGATAAATGTCGTCACCTTCGAAGAAGAAGATTTTGATAGTGAAGATGAGTACAGCTAGGTGGAAGCATTCCCGGCTATACAAGAAAAACGAAAACCTGGATGTCCCAAGAAGGCAGAATCACCTTATATAATGAAAACTCTGTGGGTAGCACAATGAGCATAAGAGCGAGAATTCGATGGAGACGAACAAGATAAACTCTTCGAAGAAGAAGTAAACTGAATCATCTGAGAAGATACGCTGATGTCTGAAGCACCCGCGAGTGAGGGAAACAAGGAATGCAAATTGCGAAAATCCAAGAAATACGGCCTAGACGTATGGAAAGAAATGGAGGACATGACCATCCCAGTCAAAATAGGACAACTTGCTGAATTTCCAACCTTCTGACAGCAAATCCGAAAAGGGATAAGTGATGCACAACCTGGCTATGAAGTAGTAGAAATCAATGCAATGCAACAATCAGAGGATGACGAACCATAGAACTCATCGGTATATTCACAATATCAGATCGAGGAAATTACGATGCCATGCATTATCGACACAGGTGCTGGAGGGTGCATTATCAGCAAGACGATGCTTGACCGACTCGGGTGGCAGATCGAAGAGGCCACAACCATGATAATTGTAGTAGCAGATAGACATGTTACAACACCGCTTGGCAAAGTACACGAATTACCGATCCGCTTTAGTAAACTTATCATCCCGGTATCAGCAATGATAGTGGACACCACGTCCTACGACCTTGTCATCGGAAATAACTGGTTAAAGAAAGTACGAGCAGTAATCAACCTTGGCACATGCAAAATGCAAATTATATGGAAAGGATGACATTACGAAATACCTGTCGACTTAGAAAGAGAAGTCTGGCTGCAAATGATAGAAAGCGATGATGAGGACAAACAGAAAGAATTCTTCATGATACAGATCATACGAACCAACCAGCTGGCCAAACTCTTGGAACGAAAGAGCAAACAAGCCACTGGATTTGATCTCTCTACCGTCAAAGACATCGAATTGCAACCAGGAGAATCATGCATAGTCAGGACAGGAATCACTGTGAAAATACCTCAAGGACATTATGGTCAAATCAAACCAAGAAGTTCCTTAGCAGCTGCCAGAATTACGATTGATGCAGGAGTTATCGATGCAGATTATACAGGCGAAATCAAGATAGTAGTTGTCAACTGACATCGATTCAACATAGCTAAACTCTATAGAGGAGACCGAATTGTACAGCTAATAATTATACCCATTTGGACAGGCAAGGCTATGGAAGTAACCAACCTCGAAGAAACAACTAGAGAAGACAAAGGGTTCAGATCTACTAGAATGAATATCACAAAAATTATAACAGAACTTAAGCATGCACCTAAAACGGTAAATAAGAAGGTGTACACTTTCAGAGAATAGCTTGGCGAAGAAGAAAAGAAGGAGTTACAAGAACTCATCAACAAGTACTCTGACATATTCGCAACAACTTTCGAGGAAATCAATCTGAAACCGCCAAAGCATTTCTACCACATTAATATCCAAGGGTACCATCCGATCAAATGTGCACCATACCGAACACCACCGGCATATATTGAATAGCAACAAAAAGAAATCAACGATATGGTCAAAGGAGGAATAGCCGCTGAGACGGACAGCCCATGGGGATTTCCAAATGTCATCATATCCAAGAAAGGATTGGAAGCCAGAACCTTTGCTCCAAGAATGTGTACTGACTTTAGAAAGCTGAATGACATTACTAAAGGAGATGCCTTCCCGATACCAAGAATTGACGACACCTTCTCAAAGATACCAGTTCGTGCAAGCCTTTACACAACCCTCGACATGACTAGTGGATATTACCAGATGGGACTTGATGAAGAATTGTAGGAAATTGCTTCCTTCGTAACCCTGCAAGGTCATTGGAAATATCTATGAATGCTGTTTGGACTCAAGAATGCCCCAGCAAGCTTCCAGAAAATGATGACCAAGATATTTGGAGATCTCGTCAGAAAAACATTATTGGTATACATTGACAACATTACGATATTCATAGTAACATTCCTGGACCATATCAAGGCATTATACAAAGTATTCAACCGAATGAGAACTGAAGGCCTTTATTTGAAACCAAAGAAGTGTACATTCGCTGTGAAAAAAGTTACGATACTCGGACATATAATCGACAAAGAAGGAATCCGAACTGATCTAGCTAAAGTGGAAGCCATTACCAAGTTCAAGAGACCTACAAACCGAACAGAAATGTGTGCCTTTCTGGGACTAGCCTTGTACTACCGACGATACATACGTAATTTTGTAAGCTTAGCCGAACCTCTATATGCAACTCTCATGAAAAGCTATAATTGGGCAGAAATCGATGAAGAACAAAGTGAACTTGAATAAGAAGCACTCAATGCATTAAAAAAGGCTCTAGCAACTGCACCCATACTGGCAAAACCAAACTGGACGAAGCTCTTTAAGCTTTATATTGATGCAAGTGCAATAGGAGTAGGAGCAATTCTCTCACAAGACAATACCAAGAGTCTAGAACAAGTAATTTGTTATGCAAGCAGAGGAACACGCGGTGCTGAAAAGAATTACGAATCAACCAAATTGGAGTGTCTCGCAGTCGTATGGGCAGTCAAGTAGTTTAGATACTACCTTATCGGATGATACTTCGAAGTCATCACGGACCATTCAGTGCTTAAATAGTTGTTCAACAGACCTGATCCAAGTGGGATGTATGCACGGTGGATCATGACACTTCAAGAATACGATTTCACAGTGAAATTCAGAAAAGGAAAGACAAACCAAAACACTGACGCACTCAGTAGAATACCATTATTGGATGCCCAAGGCGGGGCGCAGCAATGAATGCAACACTATACTACAATCTGGTGATTTGGTTGATGAGGAGGGAAATTAGAGAAGATATGGAGGATTGGATGAAAAACATTTTATTAACCACTGGCAGACAGTACGAAATTCAGAACAATTTATTATACCGTAAAAAGGAGGGACGCATTATTCCAGTAATTCAGGAGAAGGACATATCAAACATTTTATCATTAGCATATAATCATCTGTTATCTGGACACGTAGGCTAGGACAATACTTTATATCGACTCAGGAATTCGGCGTGGTGGCCCGGAATGCAAGACGACATAACCAACTTTGTACGAAATTGCGATATATGCCAAAAACAAGCAAGAGCCAAAGACATACCCCAAGCTGCTTCTGTAACCATCAAGGCTGAGCCATTTTCGCACATCGGGATAGATGTTATGGAACCCATGCTGGTAACATTAACAGGAAAAAGATATATTATTTTAGCAGTAGATTTCTTTATGAAATACTCGGAGGTGATAGTAGTTGAAGACGCAGATACACAGACAGTAGCCAAATTCTTACATATCAATATTATCTGCTGACATGGAGTACCAAAGGAAATAACTAGCGACCGAGGCATGGAGTTTTTGAACGAATTAATTAGGGAACTTGAGCAGACTTACCATATCAAGCATATCCAAATGACGTCATACCACCCACAGAGAAATAGTTAAACTGAACGCACCAACCAGATGGTCAAGAATATCCTTGCAAAAATTATCGATCAAGAAGCAATATGGATCATTATCTTGATAACGCTCTTTTTGCAGTTCGAACCATTTGCCAAGCATTAACAAAGTTCAGCCCCTTTGAGCTTGTGTATGGAAGGATGCCAAACCGAGAATTCCACCACTCCGAAAAGGATAACAGAACATATGATGATTATTTATGGGCTTATGTCACATGGGATATCAGCAGACTATAATTAATCCGAAAGAAGGCATCCGTGTTCATTGACAAGGTGCAGGAGAGACAATGGATAAACCAAAATAAGAAGGCAAATACAACCCCCTTGCATATCAGAGATCAAGTCCTCGTATATCGAAACATTGTAGAATCATCATGGTCAGCTAAATTACAACCGAAGTGGGAAGGGCCATACTACGTACAAGCTATAAAAGAAAGTACTATTTGGCTTAGGAGACTCAATGGTTCTATTCTCTCTACCCTGGTCCATTGAAGCAAGGTCAAGATCTATCATGCCCAACAAACGCAGCCCAAAGAAGGACGTGGAAAAAGCGATGAAGGAAGCACTAACGAAGGGATCCGAGACCATCAACTGGACACCCCTCGACTGAGAGGAAGACCCCAAAAAGCTCCTCCTACTCGGCCAGCAGTACCATGAGTGGTTGTGCTGTCAAAATCATGCAACTGATGCTACAATCCGGTTCCATCAAGGACAAGCCCGAAGCCTGCATCGCAGAAATAGAAAACAAGAAACAGTATTGCCTAAATTTGAGAAAGAGATGGTTGACAAGACCTATGCACTCTTCTTGGGCTATGAATGGCTTCTTTCAGGATTTTATGGAAGAACTGTTGACATTTTCAAACTAACTCTTGCTGAAATTGCTCAAATCCGTCAGGCTATAGAGGAAGAGATTGTCCTTTTACCTTTTAGTCTTGAGGACAAGACATTCCCAGTTGAGCCCCCAGATGTGATGGCCGACCCCCAACTTGACTAATTTTTGCAAATTTGTACTACACTTGATTTAGAAAGTTATTGTAGCACTTTGTCCCCTTTCTATTTTATTGGCATGACATCTATTTTATTGGCATGATGCCTATTTTATTGGCATGACACCTATTTTATTGGCATGATGCCTATTTTATTGGCATGACACCTATTTTATTAGCAAAAGAATCACTATATTCTTCACAACGATTGGATTGTATTTCATAGTGAAGTCTCTATTAGTTGTTCTTTAGTCTTTCAAATTTGTATAAATACCCCCTCTATTTCTATCTAAATAAAATCAGTTTGCACAGAGTCTTGGAATATCTCAATATCAGTTGTAGTAAAGCCTGAAGAGCACAGCACGAAGCTGTAGTAAGGATACGCAAAGGGAGATATTGCATCCATAATTCTGAGCATTCTCACTTGGTACATACGAACGAATGAACAACCAGTTATTAGTACATTTGCCACAACAATGATAAAATTTTAAAGATTCATTGATTGGCCGAAAGGAAAATGTTGAATGATGCACTCACTCTTAAAAACATGCCTTAACCTGTGTGTACAATCCCAACTAGTAAAATATATACTGTCACACGCTTGACCGTAATAAAGCATGGTCTGCAGAGTTGTTCTATATTATTGCGCACGGTCCCTTTATATAAATATCTCTTTTTTTTTTAAAAAAAAAAAAAAAAATCGTAATCAACTGGATACGTAAATATTTAAGTATAAATTCCTCTGTATACAGTTAACCATACCCCGTGGGCTTGATTATATCAAGGTGTGATTATATCAGGGGCGAAACTTATATATTAAACCTTTTATACATATACGTAAGGTGATTATATCAAGGTGTTGATTATATCGAGAGTGCACTGATGTACATTGTCGCTGTCGTGAGGCTCTTATCATCCCACCAGAGGGACCCAAGCGTAAACTTTCTGATTTTTTTGCGTCCAAGGGAGTTTATTCCAACCGATGCAATTTTAGTATAAGCAATTGCGCCATTGCTTGCTCGCAAACTTAAGACAGCCCACACTACCCCACTTTATGGGGTACTACACACCGAAGAACAGCTCTTCTTTAAGGTCACACTTTCAAGTTGTGTCCCGCAAATCAAAAATGCGAGAGAACAAATTTACAATAAAAATATTGTTGATCCCGTCTATATTTCTAATTTTTCTTTCTTTCTTTTTTTTCTTTTTTTTTTTCCAAGTTGAGCCCCAGTTTTGGTATAAGAACAGTCCTATTGTGTACTGTGTATACACAAGATAGGTGGTCATTAGCTACTTTGGCAGAGAGCATTTCTGCGTGCGCTCCTTCCTTCACCAAGTTTAGCCATTGACCGATTGAACACGTTGAGCCAATGTGCGCAAGGGCGGAACGAGCACGTGTCTTGCGACATGCACATTGGCACATTGACAAGATGTCAAGATGGTAATAGGACGTCTCGTTCACAAGGCACACAAGGCGATTGCACGCGGCGCAAAGCTATATGACGGATTGCTGCAGCGCCAAGCATGGGAGCGGGCGGACCAGGTGCGCAAAGGCATTGGGGGGTTGTCACGGTCAAATTGGAGAAGGGCGCGAGATCGTAGCTTTGCGTTTGCAAGTCACGGCCCACGCTGGCGCACAAACCGGCAGGACCGTCAACAAATCCGCCATTTCTTTCTTTGACGATACTAAATCTCTTGGAGCAAAATACCAACTCATGTCCACAACCAATGACCATGATCACCAAGGTCCCCCCAATAGCGCCTCCTCCACCGCCAGCCTCGAAATGGACCCCATCAAGATCTGGTCCCACAAGGAACTCGAGTCTGAATTCCTAAAGATCGTTGAAAGCTTCCATGGCAAGGAATCAGAGCATAACTGGGAAGCCAGAGAGAAGTCCATCCTCCGCCTTCGTGGCATCTTACGCGGTGACGCCTTTCACACGTGGCCCGACACCTTTCTTGTCGGCCTAAAGAGTGCAATGGACAGCATAATCCAAACCGTATGTATTTTATTTATGTCGCGATTCAGGACAAGAGGTGCATTTTGTGCTGAGCAACCTGTGCAGGTACCTCACAGGATCAGGTTATACGCACATGAACAAGCTTCTCGCATGCATGCACCATTCGCCTTCCACAGATGCACAGCCTCCGCACAGCCTTGGCTCTCGCCGACCTTACTCTCATCGGCGATCTTGCCACCTATCTCGGTACTGCCTTGGATCCCTTTGTCGAAAATATCTTTCAAAACCTACTTAAATGTTCTGGCGTCACCAAAAAGCTCATTGTTCAGGCGACCTCCGTAAGCGCACTGGCTTTACTCGCCTCAACCTCGTACCATCCCAAACTGCTCAATCACCTCTGGTTCGCCCTTCAAGATAAGAATCAACAGAGCCGATACTGCGCAATGACTTACACACGGGCTCTCATAGAGAATCATGGGCCGAGGGAGCATTCAGCGCAGGTCATCGAAAGGACCGGTGGGCTGGATACTCTCGAAAAGATATTGAAGAAGGGGCTGTCTGATGCCGCGCCGAATGTGAGAGAGTGTTGCAGGGACGTATTTTGGCTGGTTTGGGAATGTTGGAGAGAAAAAGGAGAAAGGTGAGTTATTCTTTAACTCTTTTTCTTTGGAAAAATAGGGTGGTGTGGGGTTGTCCTCGGCCCCGCCCAAATACCATCGTCTTTTATTATTATTATTATTATTCTCTTTCCCTCTTTTCACAATTTAATTATTCCATTAATATTCTTTCGTTTGTATCCCACCCGTATTGAATTTATTTCTTTCTTCCCGTTTACGTTTCTTACTGGACCAATATGGGCCTCGACTGGAAATGGCGGGCCGTGTGATCATCATTCATTGTATAGTGGCGTTACATATTTGCTTATATATGTGTCTTCTTTCCCTCTCCCTCCCCCCCCTCCCTTTTTTTTTTTTTTTTTTTTTTTTTTTTTTCTTTTTTTTTTTTTTTTTTTTTTTTTTTTTTT
>RBNK01000661.1:0-22159 GCA_003990785.1 Endogone sp. FLAS-F59071
TTTTGCGGGGATCTTTGGTTTACAGGATTTTCTGGAATGGTATATAATTGGTACAAAATGAGGGGGTAACACGGTTGGGATATCAGTATCGTGAAGAGGGTGATCGGCCGGTCGAGGGTAAGGACCGGAGCCCGATTTCAAGGATAGGATTGGACTTGGTAAGGCTGAGAGCAGCGTTTGAGGGAAATGGTTAATCATGGATATGATGATGTCAGAACAATTGTGCATCGCATTGGTAAAAGACAGTCGATCATAAGATTTTACACACCAATTAGCTTTTTGCAAGTTGAGCATGCTCTTTTTGATAATAAATAAAACCGCGCATAACGCTTGCATCGAAACGGTATGAAACCCAACCAAACAACCAAGATTTTAACCCTCGAAAATATTCCAGACAAATATCTTTTAAAAAGCGTGAGAAAGTAAGCTAGAAGACTACTGCTATGGCGGAGAGTTTCACTGGGAAAAAGAAGGATCGAATCTCGATTAGTTGTTCAATAGCTGGATTTATATTTTATACAGTGAGTCTAAGTATTTTCTCTCCTGAAACAGGCCCTGCCAATCAAACGAATGAAAACACGGGTATAAATCCACAAATGGCATGAATATTGCATGGATTATATTACAAATGGCGCGGAACAATGTTGCCGAAATCACAGACTTCTGTGCGAACGCCCTCATCGGGAATAGTGATAGAAAGTAATCCAAAAAAAAGACTAATAAAAACTATCTATGAATGTCTAGGGAGTTGCATGCTCTACGTTTCGATCAAACGAGCCAGGAATGCCAATACAGGAAAAAAAAAAAAAAAAAAAAAAAAAAAAAAAAAAAAAAAAAAAAAAAAAAACAAAAAAAAAAAAAAAAAAAAAAAAAAAAAAAGGCTACCAAAAGGAATAGAAACTGAAGCTCAAAAAAAAAAGGAAAGGAAAGGAAAGGAAAGGAAGCAAACAAGCAAGAAATGATGTAGGAAACAACAAATCTATACAAATTGAACATAATAGGAATTCCTTCTCCAATTAAAGATCGTCGAAGGGGAAATAAGACAGGGTGAAAAAAAAAAAAAAAAAAAGTAAGCTGTCAAACGACTCAAAAGTTCGTATAAAACCACTGATCACCAAACTCACACTATCACTTCTCATCACCACTGGCACCCTCCTTATCTGCTGGCTCTGTCGTCTGCGCTTGTGCCTGCGCTTGTGCCTGCGCTGCCGCTGCCTGCACCTGTGCTTGCGCATGCTGCGCCTGAGGACCTAAGCCTGGATTGTACAACCTGCCTAGCAGCAACTTGCCCTTCTGTTGGAATTCGCCGTCCAACGGCGGTTGCTGCGATTGCAACTGTGACTGCTGGAAGAGGTGGAAATGAGGGTCTTCCTTCCCGATGCTTAGCGGCCGGCTTCGCGTCAAGGGCCATTTACCAGTGTGCGTTGACGTTGACGGACTGGCGAAGTGGTAGTCTGCGGAATCCTTTTCTGCTGTTAGGTCGATACTTCTGCGATTTTTTCCAAATCTAATGTTTCGTTGTGAGGAATGGGCTTTGTAAGTACTATCAAATCAAATACATCAAGCACTCTAAAATAAATTGTTCCCCACAAATAAAGATCCGAAAAGCGCACCTATTCCAGGCAAGTAGACCCCGCTTCTTTTTCAAGTCCGCGTTGTCCGCGTTGTCCTTTGCTGTTATCTGCGAATGATCGTTATTCGAATGATTCGAGTGTATGGAATCGTCATCCGGCCCATCGACATCCTCCGCCATATCTTGATCGAATTCATCGTCGCTATCAGTATCAGACTCGATATCGTCGATCTCGTCGTCAAAGTTGATTGGAACATTCGCCGGCCTGAGAATCTCAACGACGGGGATGCCATGTGCGGGGGTGTCAGGTGCGGGGGTGTCAGACGCAGGATCGGGCGGGACGTCAGGATTGACGTAAGACGTCGAATTGTTAGTCAGAGAGGTCGAGGCCTCCGAGTCTTCGAGGGAATTGGAGGAACTGTTGCTCTGCAAAGATGCAGTGGAGGGTGAGTGTAGTAAAGGAGCTTGTTGCCGATAGCGACGTTGCATAATTTTCTCCTTGATGAGTGCGCCACTATGAGCAAGAGCTGCCCGAAGAATATCTGCAAATTCATTATATGGTTAGATTTACGCTGAAAGGCCACCTTGGATATTGCTAAAACGCGTATAGTGCGAAAACATACCTTTTTTTATCTGTCGCAAGAATTCGAGAGAGGACCATGTTTTGTTTCGGTACTCCAACGTCGGTTGGCGGAATACAAAATCGTAAAGATCTTCCAGATTCTTCTCCTTCGGACCCTATAAATTGTTCAATGGTTTTGAAGATGTCAAGAAAATATGCCGAGCATCCAATATAGAAATGCCTATAGAACAACATTAACTTACCTGATAACTCAGGCAATGGGGAACTCCAGGAATCTTGATGTATATAAATGTTCGGTTACTCGATGCCCTTGTCTTCATTAATGTGAGTTCGTCCGACATCCTTCGTGCAGATATATTCGAGGAACACTGCTTGGTCGGCTTCTTCGACGGTTTCTTTGGAGCTGGCGTGAAGGACGCGTCAATCGTATCTTGATCCATATCCCGCCGTAACTGTGGGTCGCTCTGCTTGCCAGTCTCCGACTTGCCAACTATAGGACGGAGCTCGCCTTTTCCGTCGCTCAGTTTGATCACGAATGAATTCGAGCGATCTAGTTGCCCAGGCTTGCCATCGCCGTTCGGCGCTGACGCACGGCGTGACGCCTGGTCGTTATCGGCTTGCAGCTCACGAGGTTCGTTCGTCAATCCCTGAGACGTTAGAAACACGGAGCCCGCAGCTGTATTGGTATTCGGAATTTCCATCGTGATTCCACGCCGTTTCTCGGGGAACATGTAGTACGCTAATTGCTTTCCAAAATCATAAGTCATCTGAAATTTCAACGGGAATAGATTAATCTCTAGATGCTGGACGACAGTAATGCCACCGACAGGCGGAAGTTGGTGGAGATAACCACGTAGCATCTTCTGGCGGGAGAAATCAACCGACTTCCTGCTCTCTAGATAAGGTGAAACCAGCTCGCTGAACCTCGAGGATGATAGCTTGCTGACCAACCGCATCTGATCAACCTCCAGCGTGTTCTGGCTGGAATGATCCTCTTTGCTCGCCCAAATGAAATTCGTTTTGGTCAGCGTCCATTCGCAGAGTGGTTGTTGCGAGTCGAGCATCATCGTCCAAACAAGTTTATCGGCGGAGAACACCAACTTGAGATTCGTCTTTGGGTCCCGGCGCTGCTCCTTCTTGTGACTCTGTGCTTTCGTGATGGCCTCCATCGTGAGATACACCTCCTCCTGTGCGCTAAGAAGATGTGCTTTGCATGCTCGGAATTCTTGTATTTGAGCTTCGTTCAGAGCCGCGAAGTTCTCTCGGTACCCGTCACAGTAGTCGCGAAGTTGGCGGACTTGATCTTGAAGGAAAACCACATTATTCAACACGTTGGTCAGATTATCCAGATCCGCTGCCAATAGAATCCCTTCTAACCGCTCAAGACGCTCTTTTCGCGCTGGTTCTTTATAGAGCAAGAGGTCTGTGACAACTTCGTGAATTGCCGTGTATTGGGCCGAGTTGGCGGTAAACACTAGAACGGGGAAATCAACATGTATGGAGTCGGATCTCTCATCAAAAGGCTGAACATCTGCCATCATCGATGATGAGGATCTAGCCACATCGGTGCGGTTTGATTTCAAACGCAGTGGGTTGTAATTGTCGTATTGCATAGAAACAGCTGTCTTTTCTGCAACGCGCTGGAATTTATCCGTTCGACTAAATTCATCCATCAGCATTTCCAGCGGAATCCATGTGAGCCAATACTGTCTTCCCCTAGCACCATAATGGTTGTCAAGCAACAGCGCTTCCGAATCAAAATCGTCCTTCGCAGCGACGAAGAATTGGGCCTTATCGATGCTGAAGATCGTACGTGATTTAACGAGTTCATTGTTAGCGTCGCCCAGGAAACTGTTGTCGAGAATCCTGAAGCTCGTCAGCTGAGTGCGCTCGGCCGTGACGATCACGATAGAGTCCGGTGCAGCTTCGCTTTGCAGGCTGATCTGTGGGTTTAAAAGCTCCACGAGCGATTCGCTTTTCATCGAGTATCCGTCGGGGATGTTCGCACGCTGACGAAGCGGGTCGTTATAGTTGTCCGTCGCCGAGTAACTGCGGTCTTCTTTGTCGTTAGTACTTTCATCTTCGGTCTCGTTTCGAGCGACAATATTCGAATTCTCTTGAGACACAAGCAGCTGAATCAGCTCTTCTGCCATTTTCTCGTCAAAAGTTTCATCCATCTCTGTCGTAGCAGGGGTTGAAATCGAGGAGGACTTCTTTTTAGTGGCAGAAACGGTCAGTTCCCTCAAGAACTTCACAGCTGCCATTGACATGTAGTACCCTTGTGCACGCCCTTGAAGCTGGATTTCCAAGAACCGGTATAGGAGGTTGCGGACGGAGTTATTGTATACAATTTGGGGATTATGGATAATGTAGCGTTGGGTAAAATGGCCAAATGTTTCCTCCCATGACGAGATAAAGTCGTTTTCAAAGGATGCCACAATGTGTGAGACACGCGCTTTGGACGGAGCTTCGGCTATGTTGATGAGGGTTCGATATTGACCTTGAAGTTTGTTCTTCTTCTCAAAGAGAATAGTTGTTTTTTCAACGATGGCATTCGACTGAAATCAAATGAGCGCATAGCGTCAGTGTCGGTTAGATACAACGTCTCGCTAGTTTTTTTTTTTTTTTTAATTTAAAAAAACAAAAAATAAAAAAAAAAAAAAAAAAAAAAAAAAAAATCGAAAACAGAAAGAGGACTAGGCAAATCTTTGGGAAAGAAAAGAAGAAGAAGAAAAAAATACCTCATCCAAAAGCGTGGTATCATAAGGTGAAACATCAATTTTAACACGTAAATCTTCTAATCGAGCATGATGAATGGCAATTTGCTCGTCCACTGCTTGTATCCGTTCCTTTAGCAAGTCTATCTGTACACTTCGCGTATCTATCAATTTATAACCCTTGCTCATAAGCTCTCACACTGATATGACGTATCAACGATAATTCAGACTGCAATGACAATTACTGACAAAGAGAACTAGGAATGAATTTAACTACCTTTAGTCCTGCCCATGATACAAGCATGCGTCCCGGCCAGGAACTGCGACTCCTTCACATCATCGCGATTCGTCTGCTTCCGGTATCCCATTTGCGGCGAATACATAATGGGTAGCACCTGGATCTTGGGCTTGAGCTCTGGTGTGATGGTGCTGAGCTCGACGTAGTCATCAAAATCGACCCACTCGGGATCGTTGACATCCAACCCTTCCATGAAGGCTTCAGGTTCAAACACAAACACACCGCTCTGAAAGCTGTCGGCTTCGTCGAAAATGCGGACAGCCTGCAACGCAAGGTTGGCCGACTCCTCGATGGCGGCGGCGTATTGAACATGGACGCCGCGCAGATCGAGGCTCTTGAGCAGTACCTCTGCTTCGTGCATGGACCAGTTGGGCTTGACCCTACGACCGAGGTTGCGCTTTTCGACGATCAGAAGCTCGCGGCGCTGATGCAGATCGACGCTGAACTGGCTAACCGTGCCCTTAAGGCCGACTGAGTCGCCGCCGCCGTCAACCAGGCCGTCGCTCTCTTGGCTTTCCTCTTTATAGAAGTAGCTGAGGAACAGCGGCTCCAACGCGATCTTGAACTTGAGTGTGCTCAAATGCTTGCCGAATTTCTGGTTTGCGCGGTTGTCCTCCTTGGGAAACAGGGCGCCAACTTTGATTGGGATGCCCATCTCGCCGCCAAAGAGGCGCCACCACTGCAAGAAGTGGCTAAGGAACTTTGGGCTGAGATGCATCGAATTGTAGGGAAAGGAGATAGACGCCATTGATGCCGAATCTGGACTGTCTTTGGTGTTCTTGTGAATAGGACAAATCACACTAAGGGAGCCGTGGATGGAATCTGATCGGAAGCCTTCATATGCGTCGTAAACCTATCACGCCCCAGTAATAGGAGCGAGTGCGGTGAGATATCCTAGCAATCTTTCGATTGGGTCGAAGTCCGTTATTTCATTCCCAGAAATTCCAGTAAACTAGAAAATGATACATACCTTACCCTCCTCGACCTTGGCATATTGCGGTGTCTTATATCTGACCTTATAATGGGGTTCAAACTCCAACGACCTGCACTTACCCTCAATACCCCCACATTTCTCACACCCAGGCCTGCACTTCCGCTCGAAATGGCACCCGAGCCCCCATCTGACCCCTCCGGCCAGCTTAAGTACGACCTTTTGGAACGCCGGATCCTTGACGAACCCCGTTGACGCGGCGCTACCCACAGTGACTGACCTCCGGGACCTCGAGTCGCCGCTGGACGACCGTTTCGGCACGCGTAGCTGCACCTTTGGAATATCTGGCGCCAAAGAGACAGGCAACGCGGTGAAGACGTCGCTCCCGGAGTGATCCGGTAGGATGTGCCTGACAACGTACCCCCCCGCCTCGAGGTCCGGTACACCGAACACATACTGCTCACTCTCGACCTGCAGAAACTCGCCGTTGAGGTTCGCGTACCCGAACCTCCAGACGACGTTGTGCTTCCACAATTTGACAAGTCCCCCTCCACGCCCGCGCAGGGCGTAAGGGTCGCGTGTGCCCTTGACGACGACGCTGACGTCACCACCACCGACAAAGTCGATGGTAGCGCGGGTGTGGATCATGATGCGAAGGCGATCCCAGAAGCCGATCTTTGGAGAGGGATCGACCGGCGGGCGGACGAACGTGTCGAAGATACGTGCCACCTCCGCAATTGCTGGCTGTATTGAGATGGCCCACGAGACGCGTGTCGGGTCGGGGGAGTGGACGTGAGTGTCGACGACGGAGTAGAACTTGGGGGGCGATGACGTACGTGGAACAGTCATGATGTAGCCCGCCGGAAGAGCCGCCGAAGGTTCGAGGATTGGGTATTGAACATGCCGTGTCGCCTCGCGGTCGCCTAGTTCGTCACCGAACACGTAGTCACCGTTCAGCGTCCACGACGGCGGCGCTAGATCCTCGGGCTTGCCGTTGGCAGCGGGAGATATTTGGATGGGCGGTACGTAGAGCAACGGCAGCGGGTAGTCCCTGAGCTGTGCCCATGTCTCGCCGCACTTACAATTGATATGGAACGGGATGAGCGTGCTGAATGCGGTATCGAGGGGTAGCCCGCCGACATCGTGCATGAACGGTCGCACTTGATCAAGCGGAAACGAGGGTTTGGAAGCCGCGAGGTAGACGCCACGGAACACGACCTTGAGTAGCGGTGGGAAAGGCGGCGGCACGACGGTTGAGATGGTAAAGACCGGGTCGCGGTACTCGTCGGCGTCGCGCTCTGAGGGGACGCGGTTGTGACGATTCGGTCGGTAAAGGATGCGCCGGCGCTCACTGTCCGCCGCCTGTATCTTGCGCACCCAGCGCAGCGAGTGGTACTTGTCCAGGGTCGCACGTGCTTCTTCGACTGAAATGTTGGCGCGTGGAGAAGGTGGAGGGCGGAAAGGTGGGTTTAACACGGCCGGCTTGAACGCGTCACCGCTGGTGCTCGTACTGGGTTCTACGGCCCCGGCGCTGTTGATCGCGTTAACCTTGAGCTCAAACGCGTGCTCGCGCTCCAGTCTCTGCTGCTGTTCGATCAGTCCGAGCCGCCAGATCATGCTCAACCGGCCCTCGAACGGGTCGTCCTCGACCTTGAGCGTAAGTACACCGAGGTCGAATCCGACATCCGGCAGTCGTACGGGGTCGTCCATGCGCGCTGGCAGCTCAGAGTTAAACCGCTGTCCCAGGACGAGATGCGAATTAAGGAGCCGAGTGATCTTGAGAGCATTCACGGCGTTGTCCATCACGTTAGCGAAGATGTAACCGAAAGGGATGCGCAGGTGGACGGCGGGGGAGGCGAGGCGGATCGAAGATGCGAGTTTCTCCGTACTGTTAGCAGTAGGTAATGGGACCAGCTTAAGCTTGAAGTGGTCGATAGCAATCAACTCGTCCCACCTCGTCGCGTCCGCGGGCGCCACGCCGTAGAGCCGCGTGTACTCGACATATACAAGGCTGTCATCGTCATTAGCATCATTGCTATCCTCGTCGCTATCGTCGTCGCTATCGTCGTTATCGTCGTTATCGTCGTTGTCGTCGTTGTCGTTGTTGTCTCTTCCGTTGCGGCCAGACACCACGCCCGCCGCACGCGTCAGCGTCACGTCGTCGAGCTTGAGAAACAAGTCTACCATTCCTGGCAATGTCATCTTAAGATTGACTTGTTCAACCACCACTTTCACATCTACCATGATCTCCTCTTTCTTCGCTGTCTTTACGACCTCTTCTACCTTCTTTTGTTCCTTTTCCCCATCCCCCATTAGCCTCACTAACCCCACTGCTGCCATTATCGCGCAATAGTAATGTGCCACCTCGTACTTGGCGTCCACTCTCTCTACCCTTCCACTAACCGTCCATGTTATTCTCCTTCCGTCTTCTCCCTCCTTCACCTCCACCATTTCCGCCCTCCCACTTCCTTCCGGCACCTGTATCACCACTCCTTCCCTCCACACTATCTCCCCCTCTTTATCAACTACGAAAGCCCGCACTCTCGCTCCCCTCACCACCGCGCTCGTTATTCCTCCTACTCTCCAGCGCGCCTCTTTCCCGGCCTTCTCCTTTCCCGCACGATACGTAACCGACACCGTATCAACCTCCATCGCCACTCCTGCTGTGATATCCCCTTCGCTTGGCGCGTTATCGATCCACCCCTCCGGCGCCTCCACGCTTTCCTCCCCGCGCCGATCCGTCCCAAGTACGACAATGCGCAAGTCCGTGATCGTAAGAGTGGCCGTCAGGGCCTTGAGTGGGATCACAGCAACTTGTAGACGTGGCATGGGACCCGAAGCCTTTTTCTTGGGCATCAGCCGCACGATCGGCCCTGCGACTCCTTTAACAATCACACGCGCCACCTCTCCGCGGCCAGCCCACAGATCGATCGTCGGTGCGTCGACGGCAGCGGACAGGTCGCACCGTAAAGTGGATAAGTCAATAAGTGGATGGTGTGGGGATTTTTCGGAATGCGTAAAGGGCACTGGTGTGGTTTCGCTGAATGCAATGGAGGTCTGGCGATGCTGGCCTTGTTTGCTGTGATGCTGCTCCTCCTCCCGCCGCTTTTTAATTCCCGCCTTGGCCGATGCCCGTACTGTCACGTTAAATATCCTGACATGCGCGAGTTTATGTTCTGGCTCCATGTAACTCTCATTCACGTCCGCTGCCCTCCACGTACCTAGCGCCACGTCTCTAACCCTCGCATCCGCGACGACATTATACAACCATCTCTCGCACTTTCCTTTGGCCTCGTCCTCCGTCGTCTCGTGCCGACGCAAAAAGCGCGCCGTGAGCGACCACGTGGACGACTTACGGTGACTGAGGAGGGAGAGACGCGGGGGGGTAGCCGAATTGGGGGTTTCAGAGACGTCGAGCGGGGTATAGGACGCGGCCAGATTGCACGTGATGTCGGTGGCGCCGAAGGAGATGACTATGGGCGCCGCCTGGTTGAGCTGTAGCGAGGGCGAGAGGATAGTGAGGGCAAAGACGAGTTTTGGGAGAGCGAGACGGTGCGGTTGTTGTGGCGGTGTGGCATCAGAGAGGTGATCGGACGGCTGACTCGCGGGAACCTCCTGTGTGTGAGTCAGGCTCTGCACGACTGCCTCCAGGACGTCTATCTTTTTGGCGTCGATTATCAGCCTCGGCGTGTTAATGACAAAATGAATATCGACCACCATGGAGTTGGGATCATCCAATCCAATCTGCTCCGCCGGTAGGTCAGCGCGATCGTGCGGTGATGAAGGAAGGACGGCGGCCGAGGCGCGGGCGGAGGAGGAGATGCGGTCGATCTGACCGAGGCGCAGGGGGTCAACGGTGACGGCGGGAGCGGCGACATCGAGGTAGGTGGCGGCAATGGAGAATTCGAAACGGTGCGGGAGATGAGAGTGATGTGGCTGATTAAGATGAACGTTTGTTTCGAGGGTGTCGAGAGTGAGGGCGACGGTGGTGGCAGAGCCAGGAGAGGAAAATTGTTCGGTGGATTGATATTGTACGATCGTTTTGGGAATGCTCAAGGAGATGGATTTGAGCAAAGAAAAGGGGGCCGACGATGATAAAGATGATGAAGGAGAGGGATGATTGTCTTGTGGTAAGGAAGGTGTTAACCCACTATCCGCCTGCGTATCCTTGGCAAACCCTCCTTTCTTTAAATTTCTTATATATTCCAGTATCCTCAACACGCCATCAATCCCAACTTGAACCTCTCCGATTCTGGCATCGATCTCGATATCTTTGAGCGTGACGCATGCGGCATTGAGGTGGCATGAGATGGCTACAGTCGTCCTTGCCGGTAGCGCGACCGCCGGCGGCACAACTAAACCCACATTGCCCTCTGCCACGGCCGATCGCACATCTGAGATGCTGAATCCCTCGAACGCGAACCCGACTTCGGCGAATTTGTCAACAACAAGGTGCTTTGGCGAGGCAAGCGAGTGCGGCTGGTGATGCGCGTTCTTGGTCGCTGCATCGTCAAGCGAGGTGTCCGCCCCGGAGTCCTGCTGTTGCTGTTGCTGTTGCTGTTGCTGTTGCTGTTGATGCGCCTGATCCGCGTCCTGCGTAACGCCCCCGCGGACGCCGCTCCTCCGTTTGAGCCGCTTCATCTCTCCCACCTCCATGTCCGCAAACAATGTCAGCCCGACCTTGACGCGTTCGAGTTTCGCCACGCCAACACCCTCGACCATAATGCTGATCCCAAAGAGCTGCAGATCCACATAGTTGGCGAGACTCCAGATGAGGAGCTGGACCGGTACGGCGTACACGGCCTTGGCGAGCCACCTGACGAGCGAGAACGAGTACCACCACGGAATCCGCATTGCGGCCGCAGAGAGCCGCCGGCCAAGCTCAGACTTTTTCCGAGTATGATGCAGCCTCGCAGTGCTGCTGTGTGATGCGAGGGGGGAGGGAAATAGGACATCCATTCGCGGAATAGTTAGGACCACGTCCTGCACTTGCACAGTCAACCAGCGCGCGGAAGGGTGCGGATCAGGATCATCGTCGGGAAGAGAGGAGGTTGAGTGGAGCGCGTCCGAGCTGGAGCGACGGAGGCGAAGTTTGAGCTTGCCGACAGTGAGATGGAACTTTGGACAAAGGGAGCCCGGGTTCTGCGGATCAGGTACATGGTGGGAATAATGGAGACCAGTGATGGAGCGAAGACCGAAGCGGGTGAATTGGAGATGGTAGCGGCTGGCGACGGTATGTGCGAGGCGCTGGAGGGCGAGAAAGAAGGCAATGAGGAAGAGGAGGTAAATGACAAGAGTGGTTGGAGATGGCATTTGGGTTTCAGAGTGACTCAGAGCGGATTCATATGGGGTATATATAGTGGGTTTCGGGTTGTTTGTTTATCCAAAACGAGAAAGGGGGTTTCGTGTGGGGTGCAGCTGCGGGGCTTATTTTATCTTGACACTTTTCGCTGCCTCGCTGCTTCTTCCAAGCCTTCGTCGTCACCGCCACTCGTGCAATGGTTCCAATCGCTCTCGTGACTGCCGGAAAAATTAGATGACAGAATAATAGATTTGATCTTTTTTTTTAATATATATCCCAGATACGTATTCGAAGAAGAGCTTCTCCCCAGTTTCCGTAACAAAAAGGCTCGGTCAATGCTTTTGGGGGGCATAAGCAGGCGGTTTTTACTTTTAACGAATATACTAAGAACTATTTAAAAGTGATCGTTTCATCCATTGAAGTGTTCTTTGAGGTTTTTTTGCATTCCTTTCACAAAAATACATTCTTGGTATCTCTCTGCAGAATATAAGCCTGACGGTTAACTCTTCCCAAAACGCTCCCCAAAAAACCATGTGTTCGTTGATCGTTCAACTAAGCCTCCGTTGTTACACAAACGTTGCTCAGACAAAGTCTATCTCTAAACACCCTATATAGCAACCTTGGGTACTGCGTTCCTCTTTGGGTTTATTGCATAATTATAATGAATCCTCTACGAGATGTAGAATCCTCAACGGCAAGACTAGTCCGACACTTTGCTCTTATTACCTTGTTTTTCTCGAAAGCCGGAGCACTGCGGTACTGCGGTCGGCTCATCTTTGCAAATTGGCGGACCCTGGGAAATCGTTCAAGCTATTACTTGTTTGTGATTTAAGAAAGTTGATAAAGGTAACAAGTAATCCGGCTGACAATGCATCATGTTTTTCAAAAGATCATTGATGTGCAGTGAGTGAGACTGAGACTAACAGAGCTTTGGTTGGATCCATGAGATTGCTGCAGTGTTTGACAAAAACCATTGAGAAGGATAATTGCAAGATGTTTACCTAACCCAATCCTTGCTTTCTTAAAAACATTCTCGAATCCCTTCTTTTGAGTAGGCCGTACACTGGACTGCAGCAGCTGGCTGGTATGATTGGAGGCATGGTGCAGTAGCACGCACATAAAAAGAGCTATCATTTAACATCGAGTATCGTAATACTATTACGGTTATTCTCTACCATAGTAAAGAGATAAAATACTTTCTCTAGAGTTCTTATTTATTTACAATAATCGCTTAAAAAGCTCTCTTGTCTTGCCGCTCTATCTTATTCAAAGTGTCACTAAACGGATCATCGTTATTCAATGATGTCTTTCTCGAACCAATATGAGGTCGCTTGCTATTTCGATAGTCCTCGGCAATTTGACGCCTGACTGCTTGATGCTCTGCTTTGAGCCTTTCCTTGACGGGTATACCATCAAAGGCAGTGGAATTGTCATCCGATGCTTTGCGCTATTGGAAAGGAAAAAGCTCTGTTAGCATTTTTACGTGTAAAGAGAAGATTACGCATAATTTGCATATGTGTGGCAAATGGCATTATGAGCCCTCAATTTATATAACAATTGAATGGAAAGATTAATTCATAAAAATATCCCACCTTTTTTTTATCCGTTTTTGGTTTGGTGATGAATAGATTCGGCTTAGCTTTCTGACTCGACAGTCCTTCCCCATTCGATCTCGGCGGCACGGCCATTCTTTCATTATTGTCACCCTCTCTTATCACTGGCATAGATGGGGCAGTTTCGTTTATGGAAGAATTGTTCGACATGACCGAGTTTACTTTTGACGCACCGCCATCATTAGTTTTACTCGTGGTGGAAGACGTCGTCAAGGAATCTCGCCTTTTATTTCTTTCCATATATTCTTGCAAACTTATCCTGCGCTTAGGCGGGGGCGGGGGCGGAGGCGGCAGTGGCAGGGACAGTGATGGCGACGTCTTTTCTTCAGATTTATCTATGTGAGTAAAGTTCGAGTCTAGGAACTCCGGCAGCTCAGAAACAGCGCCTTGACCCATTGTAACAGTATCGGCTGGGCCTGGCAATCCCACTACGTTGTTTGCTGCGGGATTATTATCATGGCCTTCTATGTGATAATCCTGAGGCATTGGCGCCGGTTTTGGGAAAGCCTCTTTTGAGGACGTTATAAAGTTGTGTACGTTTTTGATTGATGTTACAACGATGGGTCGTGCGGGAGCCGGTGGTGGCTTAAGGAACAGGTTTTGCGGAGGTGACCCGCTCATTCTATGGCCAAAAGGTGGTGAATCGACCTGAGAATGGTTTATCATAATCAGTTCGGCGTACGGAATTTTGTTTGTTATTTATTTGAAAACTCCTGCAGGATGATAATCAATTAGATACCGCAAGATTTGAGAACAGAATAAGTGCATACGACTTACATCCACATGTAGCCCTCGCTCCTTTGCATCATTAATCAACTTGCCCCAATAGTCATTTTTTAGAAGAGAGGCCGAGTGTCCAAGAATGAACAGCGAATTCTTCGCGCGAGTAAGGCCAACATTCATACGTCGAATATCTGACAAGAATCCGATACCTTGTCCTGCATTTAAATCAACAGAGAATGTCAGCGGTATGTTGCGGATCGCGATGCCTCTCCCAAATCCCGATGGTGGAATTTTCATCTCAAAACAAAAGATACCAACCGCTTCCAGCACGGACACATGAGAAAATAATGATATCCTTTTCTTGACCTTGGAAACCGTCCTGTAAACAAATACTTAACGACAATAGGCTCTTTCCAACCATGCCAGGAATCAATATGTATTACGACATACCACTGTGTTGAAATCAACTTTCTCCAAAATGGCTCTGCCAAATCGCTTTTCGAACGCTTTCTTCAACTCTCGGAGCTGTTGCTTATAAGGAGTAATGATACCCACGCGGTACGCCAGCTGGAAAGTTGGAATTCACATTAAACCAATGAGTTATCTCATGGAGTAACAAGGGCAATGAAATATTCGTTTCATGACAATAAGTACTAACCTTTATATTTGGAAACTGTGTCGCAAAATAATCCAATAGAGCGACGGCCGCCTGAGATTCTTTTGTGTTGTACAGCGACTTACTGGCGCCCATCTCCTCGCGGCCTTGACGAATATTAAAGAAGCAATACGGCGGGAAGTATTGGTGGGTGTGCCATTCTGCAGTTGCGATTTCGGCCATGCCCTGACCATCCTTTAGTCGCGACTCATAAAATAGTTTGCTAGGGAAAGCGCTAATCTCCGGATGCATGCGGTATTGAATACTGCAGGTTTGAAAGGTAATCAGTATGTCAAAAGACGTGGCTTTTTCAAACACTCAAAAAAGCCATAATTTACCTCAGCAGATATACCGAATTGGGTGCGTTGTTTTGAAGCCTTACAAACAAACTCTGTTCATAGCTGAATTTCGCGGCAGCCAGCGACAATACAGTGGGAGGCAACTGATTCGGGTCTATATAAAATATGGGTTAATGTGAGAATCACTTGCATTTATAACAGAATAACAGATGTCTAAGATGATAAAATCATTTCGGATTTTACGCTTACCACCAACTAAAATGCATCGTTTGCAATCGTATTTTAAAGGAATTAATGAACTGATCTCGATAGATTGCGCCGCCTCGTCAATGATAACCGTCTCAAAGTTTACACCGACATTGGCTAACATATCATGGCCACTTCCACTTAGAGTGCAGCACATCACATCTGCTTCTCCAAGAATTTTCTCGCGGATTTTGCGCTTAAGGAGATCCAACTCCTTTAATTTTGTCTTAGTTTGATCGCGTTCTTCGTCAAGTGCCAAGGCAAGCGAACGCTTCTGGGCCAACAGAGAACGACGACGATCGTTAAGCGAGCCCATAGCATACTGATCATTTTCAGCTTGAGCTATTTGCTTGTCCACCTCATTGAGGTCGAGTTTAACCTTTCTTATTTTTTCTAGGATCTGCTCTCGCTTGTTTCCTCCACTAGCCGCGTCATAATTCTCCTTGGTCGTCCTCATATTCGTCAGTTCTTTATCAACTAGAGTGTCGAGAAATACATGTTTGACACTGGCGTTGACTGCGTCGCTAGTACCAACACGAACTATTTTGGGTGCAAGGGGACCATTTTCACCCACAATTCCGTTCATCAGACGCTTTACAATCTCGTCTACCGCGGCGTTACTAGGAGCGCAAACCAAAAGTTTCTCAGGTCCAGTCGATCTGGATGCTTTGTCTGTTGGCTTTTGACCAGGCCTTAGATTTGCTGGGGTCTTAGACAAAAGTAGGCCAATAAGTCCAAGAATGGTTTGGGTTTTGCCTGTTAAAAATAAATAAGGTTAATGCCCTGGTTTTAAATACAAGATGTATTTGCAAGATGACGGTAATACACAAGATATTAGTACCTGTACCAGGAGGCCTAAGATAAGAAAGAGCATTGAGATATTTTCGATCTTGTTTTCCAAATATATATGTGCTGATTGCAAACATGCAACAGTCTATAATACAAAGTAAAGGGGGAAATAAAATGAACTCTCACCCTTGAATAAGAGTGAACCCTTTTTGCTCAACCGCACCGAGGATGGCCTCCGCTTGGGGCTCGTTCACCCTATACTTGGTCATGCATTGGTGCTTGGCCTCTTCGTCTATTATCGGTAGAGGGGTAGGTGTTGGTCTCAAGATGCCTTTACACAAATCGTAATATGGTATTGCCTTTAGAGCCGAATACTCGCGATGAGCCGTCGTGAGACTTGTGGGTAGTGAGAACAATATCAACATATTGTTAGAGCGATATTGATAAACAGAATCGATAGAATAGCAGAATAAATCAATACCTAGCTAGCTTTAGCGCTCTCCACTTGCTTTTGGGCAACGCCGAATTCAGTACATACATCCGAGCATACGGAAAACAGCACCGCACCAAAATGTCCGCAGCGTCCCTGTTGGAGGTAATCGATGAAACTTTGCCTAGGAAACCTATCCCCTTCCACTGTCGTTCGCTGTCCGTCGCACTGCTTGGCCTGAAGAATTCGGGGCCAAAACGGTCGGCGAAGAAAATCAGGTCTTCCACCACCAGGGCTTTGGCGTACGCGAGGTCCATCCTAATACTAATGTCGATAAAGTCATCAATGTGGCAGCGGCTGTCGATTATGCAGTTTTCGATCACATCCGACTCGTTCACCTCGTCGCGCGAGCGTATCAGCTGCTGCCAGATTTCGAGCAGGAGTAACGGCTGGAAGACATCAATATACTCCTGCGCGTCATTGAAACTGTCAGGCACGTGACGGTAAAAATTCTGGTAGGTGTAGGTGTCTGGGGGCATGTCGCCGTAGGCGGAAATATCCCAAGCAAGGATAACCTTATGAAGGTCTTCGAGGTTAGGCGACATGCGCATGCGGTAGATCCTCTCGCGGTTTATCTGCTGCGCCCTTTGCTCCTCCTGCGGGAAACGCGTCAAGTTTGGTATCGAAATGAGGCGCGTATTCCGTTGTCCTTGTGACTGGCGCAGCTTCTCCTTGAGGGCTTCCGGCGGGTCCTTGAAACCCTCAATGAGGGCCTTAAGGCCTGACTTAGTGCTACCATCGTCCGAGTCAGAATCGGTGGGAGGTTCAAGAGCGCTCTCTATCTGGTTAACACGTGACCTCAGTGGTACGAATGAGGTCGCAGGTGCCGCCTTATCGCGAATGACAAGCGTCCGCCGGGCGGAGGAATTGCCTCGCGCCTTTTTCACTTCTTCCATCATGCTCCTGTGCTCCTGTAGGAATTGCGAACGCATCGTCCTCAGTTTCGAGCTGTTGCCTAAATGCTTGTTTGGATTCTTGGCTGGATTCTTGGCTGGAGCAATGGCTTTCGATGTTTTACCGAAAGGTAAAGTTCTGTTACCTGACGACATACTCGCACGTATGGCGCTTGGGGTCCTGGCGCTTGCGATCCTGGCGCTGGATGAATGTGTCGGAGCAACCCGCTGCCCCTGCGCCGCGCCCTGCTTCTGCTGTACAGGGTTTGCCGCCGGCCGATCGGTGTTAAGCAAATCGTCTGCGTCTAGTACTTTAAAGTCGTCGAACTCATCGCTCTCATCGTCTTCGATGACGGTCACCTCTCTGTTATTGTTCCCCATTTTTGCTTCTTCAAAGCTCTTTCCAGGGTTCGCAATGCCCACCACCGATGCCCGCCTTGCCTGGACCGCCACACTGCTGCCGAAATACGGTGAAGTGCCTTTGATGATTTTAGGAGAGTCGTCGATCAGTTTCTTGGGAGAATGGAGGATATCCGTAAGCTTCGTCTGGCGCATGGGCCGCGGCTTTGACGATAATCCCATTGACGATCCGAAACCGCCCTCGCGACTCCTAGGATTAAGGGCCCCCACGTCTACCTCTTCGTCGCTATCCTCCACTACATACACCGGTTGCAACTGCTCATGCCTCGATAGCGCCACAAACAGGTCTTCTTTCTCTTTCGGCGCGAGTTTGCTAGCCAAGGTGCCCATCGCGACTCCCTCAAGTACACCATAGACGTCACGATCAACAGAGACACCAGCGTGCGCCATACGTTTGAGAAGCTCGCACATAAGCAGCACGAGCCGCTGCAAGATGGCGGGTTTTGTGGCGAACATCCACTGCGAAAGTGGGTCAAGTGCCGTGGCGACGGGTGCGTAGTCAAGCCTGGGGTTAGAATGTTGTGACGACCATATCCCCTCAGGGCCATCGTTGTCACCTGTGTCCTGGATGAGCTGTTCGAAGGCGCGGTAGGACGCGGCGATGGCCTGTGCAGCCTCAAGTATGGAGAGGATGGACGGGACAACGATAGACACATTTCGCTGCTTCTTTCCCCACACGATGCCAGCCTGCATGCCTCTAGTGAGGGCGACCCAGAATGTGCTCCATAGGTCGGCGAGCCGCGCTGGTGGAAGATGTAGGCTAGCGTCGCGGGGCAGACCAGCAGCATAAGGCAGAAGGGCGTCGTTGTCGGTGCCGACGAGGACGAGGAGGCCGCCAAACACATCTTTGATGATACCAATGGTACTACACCCCTCGCTTGTGAGCTCAACAAAGTCGGTCAGTGTGGAGATGACGCCTTCGAGCGCGGCGTCTGGAAACGCAGCGAAGAAGCTACGAATCATATCGACACGTGTGATCTCGTTAAAGGCCTCGCGCAAGAACATGACAGTCGCGCTGCGAATCTCGCGGTCCGGAGCGTTACAAAGCTTCCATATAGCCTGAGTGACGGCTTCGGCGCGCATGAGTTCGGAAAAAAAGTCAGGGCCACACTCAGAGAGCTGTGTCAAGAGGGAGACGAGGTGCTGGCGAATAATGAGCAAACTCTGGTTGATGTAGTGCATGAGGGTCGTCTGGGCGTCCTCGCCACCGGCGACTTCGCCGTTCACCAGCTCGTCCGGGATCATATCGACAAGCGCCATCACTCCGAACGCCCGCAGTGTCGCACCAGCCAGTTCAGTGCCGAGCTCCTTCAGTGGAGTCTCGCCCATTGTTCTCCATAATCGATGGCAGATCTCCAGCTGGGCTTTGCGGGAGAGAGTAGCGACGTCCCCAATGTTAAAGAACTCGACGTAACGTCCACGAATTGTGTTGGCGTCGTCGTCCAGTATGAACTTAACAAAGTCCTCGGCATAAGTTTTGACGCGTTCCCAATTTGGTGATGTAGAAATGGCGGATAACGGCGCAATTGCCATCCGCACGAATTGTTCACCATACTTGTTCAGACTTTCAAAGGGTATCATGACATTCTCCGATTTGTAGCATTGTAGAATAATTTTGATGGCTACGTCCATGCAGCAGATGCGGCAATGTTCCGACCACTTGTCCTGTTGGAAGTAGCCGAGCAGGAACCCGAGCAGATAGTCTGTAATCTTTGGCTCAAATGTTTGATCCTCGAAGGACCTGAAAATGTTATTAAAGCAATCAAACAGTGGGTTGAGCTTCAAAACCAACATTTGATTTCGTATCTCCAGTTTTGCTCCTTCCCCGCCTCCATCATCCTCGCTTCCTGCTCTCGCTGCGACTTCTATCGTCATCCTCTGCTCAAACGTCCGATTCCCCGTCACCCTCTTCATCATGTCATATGCCTGTTCGGCGGTTCCCACGCCCATCTGTGACCAGAATAAGCCCTTGGCCTTCTCGAGCAGCAAGTTTAGCACCATGATGGCTTCCATAAAAAACGGTCCCTCGTTCTCTAGGTGATCCCACACGATTCTGCATACAATCCTCGCCATCTCCTGCTCGTCCTCCTTCCATTGAGGCGACAGCAGTCTTTCCGTGACCGTCTGAGCGGTCATCCCCTTAATAAGTGACCGGAATGCGCCCCAATACGCGAGTGCCTCGCTCGCAAGGTTGTACCCCTCCGCCCCCGCTGCACCCTCGACCGTCCGCTGTCCGATGCACTGTGATCCCAGCGCGCGCACGACAATCGCGAGGGGTCTGCGTAAGGTGTCGAAAACGGAAAGCGTAATTGTGCCGTCTTTGTCGAGATGACTCTCGACAGAACGGCGTGCCCAGCGGCGGGTGTCTGAGTCAGCATGAACGGTGAGGAGCGCAACGCCTGGGGCGAGGGAATTGGCAAGCCTGAGAAAGCCGTGGCCGCGTTGGACGCCGAGAAGGACAGAAACAAATAGGGTGTCAGTCTCGTGAGACGAGAGAAGGGCAGGATGGAGGAGAACCTCATATAGGGCGCAGGCCGTGCGAGGATCGAGAGAAGGTGGAGGGGGATTGGCGGAGTCAGAGGGGACAAGGGGAGCAAGCTCGGATTGCGCACGGCGGAGATTGGTGAGGACGCGCTGGGCGTCCCATTGGCTGAGGGCGTCAAGGAATGGCGCGACGGAGTCGACGGTAAAAATCTTCATATAGCTACGTTTAATACAGGTCGAACATCAAATGAGCCAAGATTCCATTGGTAGTGCCGTTCGCAAAAGGGAGATGAAACCCGACCTGTCATACAACGGTTTTTTTGTCTTATAATACTGTTCCAAACACGCGGTACATGTCGCCAGCTGATCGTTCATGGTGTCCTTGAATTTCTCAATGTGTTCGTTGGAGGCCGTAGAGAATAGGATCATGAGTTCAAACACGAATTTTCGCAACTCAGGAGTGCACCACCAGTGCTCGGGACGCGAGAGCAGGTACTCGACGGCACTGCTCAAAAAGTCCTCTTTAAGTTGTGGATTATCATTGGCTTGCCTCGTAGCCTTGAGGAGATTGTGCAAACGTTCCAGCTCGAGATGTTGGTTCATTGTGTTTATAAATAGTGTAGGCCAACTACATACAAAGTGTCTTTGTTTATCTTTGTCGCGTGACGAGCTTGTGACGTCACCTGATCTCTTAAATATTAATGAGCTAAGCTCTCGAGGCGAGTCCTATCTACGTTTGACTGGACGAAGCCAAAGGAATTTAGTTTCCTCTCACTCAGGCACTCAAGCATGCTTAGTTGATGCTAATTTGATAATAAAATGACAAAGAGATGACAATGTTCTAATTACATAGACTGAGAAATTACAAAGCAATAATAATTAATTAAATAAAATATTAAAATAAAAAAACTGCAAAACATGTCGTGAGCCGTAAGTTACAATTTAGATATTTATAGTATAATCTATGAACACATCTGCAAGCATACAATAAGTAATTAGCCACTCAGCTACAAAATCTATCTGCCAATTCTAACCACTATGTAATTGTATTACGTACCTATACAATATGGTAGGTTTTATAGCCCTAATTCCATTTGCTAATAATATTAATATAAATCAATAGTATATATATAAATTAGTATAATTATAGAGAATTTGGTAAAGAAAAAACTTAGTGAATAAATAAATACGAAACTATAAGCTTTTTATAATTAAAGAACTTATAACTTTTGTTATATTTCATATTCTGTTAGAGGTTAGTTTACTCAGTTTTGACAAGAATTTTCTTGGCACTCACCTAAAAATTTAGAGCAAATCTCATCAAGGCGGAGTGTGAGATTGCGGCCATGTGGGCTAGATCATTCGTCCAATTAAGACTGATGGGCATTTGTTGGTGTCATTATTAAAGTTGGCGAGATGTGAAACCCAAAAATGCTTTTTTTTTTAGGGAGGAACGAAATCCTTTTTAGTACACGAAGGAACCACGTGGACAAATGCAATATAAGATATAAAGATTGACATGACAGATTGTGTACACGTGGACATGGAAGTGCCGGAGAGAAAATAAAAGAAAGAAATCTAAAATGCGAATATCCATTTCTTTTGTGGATGGTTCAGGCGCCGGAATGGGCGCATGCAGATCACGGACCATCGTACAGACAATGCTCATTTCCTCTACGATATTATGCCTCGATATCAGTATTCTACTAGCAAATTCGTTATTCATATCATGCAGATTCCCTTTAACAGTCTCAACGCCGGCGGTAGAACATAGTAAGCCGATGAACCAATCTCATGCAAAAATTGGCCAGGAATTACGGGTGCTGCTGAAATTAGTTATCTAGCAGCAACGCCAGCGATGCCATGAAGAGAATACTTTCTACATAGGGATACATACCGGTTTCAAACTTGAGCCACCGCTCAATGATTCATTAATAGTACCAATAACGAAGATCCTCAATATCTCATGTTCCTAACTAGGAAGTTGGCATAATTTTATTTCAAAGAAAGTTTGTAAGGTCATGCGCCTCACCGCAACAACTCATTATTTTCACTCCTTCAGCAACATTAAATCTCTCACTATTGGAGTAATAAGGCTGAGTTTTGACTCAAGGTACACAAAAATAAGTTGCCTTTTTTTTTT
>RBNK01000662.1:0-22157 GCA_003990785.1 Endogone sp. FLAS-F59071
TCTATTGGATGAGCTAGGATATTTGCCGAATTGTGCAACAACCTTATTTGAAGACAACCAATCAGCAATCGCCCTCGCCAAAAATCCAATTAATCATGCTCGATCAAAGCATATCGACATTCAGCATCACTTTATTCGAAAGAAAGTTGAATTAAAGGTGATAGATATCGTTTATATGGCGACAGATGAAATGATAGCTGATGCATTAACCAAGCCACTTGCGCGACCAAGACTTGAAACATTGATCACAAAAATGGGCTTACGTAACTAACATTATTTCTTTAAAAATTTTATATTCTCTATCACGTCATTCTTATCACTCAAATAGTATTTTATATATAATTAATTGCAGTAAATGTACTTCATGGATGACATTTGTGATGTACAGTTGAACACTATTTTTATTTTTTTTATTCATTTATTTTATCGAGATATATCAAGCAGGGAGAGTGTTGTAATTATTAGCTTATTATATCTCTTCTATCAATGATCGATGCATCAACGATCGATCATACGTCACTCAATTGTGGCTTAAACGATCTTTGTTTGTATTGACCAATCATAATTTAGCATTAATAAATACACGCATATTGGCTTCATTAGCCAGTGCGCTCTTTACTCCAAACACACACATTCGAAGATCAAATTTCAACAATAATAAGCTAATAATTACAACACTCCCCCTGCTTGATATATCTCGATAAAAAATAAATAAATAAAAATAAAAGAATAAAAGTAAAGTGTTCAACTGTACATCACAAATGTTATCCATGAAGTACATTTACTGCAAATAATTATATATAAAATACTACTTGAGTGATAAGAATGATGTGATAAAGAACATAAAATTTTAAAAAAATGTTAGTTACGTAAGCCCATTTTTGCGATCAATGTTTCAAGTCTTGGTCATGCAAGTGGCTTGGTTAATGCATCGGCAATCATTTCATCTGTCGCCATGTAAATGATATCTATCACCTTTGATTCAACTTTCTCTCGAATAAAGTGGTGCTGAATGTCGATATGCTTTGATCGAGCATGATTAATTGGATTTTTGGCGAGGGCGATTGCTGATTGGTTGTCTTCAAATAAGGTTGTTGTACAATTCAGCAAATATCCTAGCTCATCCAATAGGGTGTGTAGCTAAATAGCTTCTTTCATCGCATGTGCTAATGCCATATATTCTGCCTCAGTTGTTGATAGGGCAATGGTTGCTTGGCATTTGCTTGACCAGCTGATGGCTCCTCCTGATAGGTTGAAAATATATTCCATAGTTGATCGTCATGTGTTAATGTCTCCTCCCCAGTTAGCATTACTGAAACCAATCAGTCTTAGATCCTGATCGCGTCTAAGATACAGCTTATAATTGGCTGTTCCTTTAATATATCTTAATAATCGTTTGAGAGCATGGTGATGTTCTTGCATTGGATTGGCTGAAAATTGACTGATGATGCTGACAGCAGCAGCTAGATCAGGTCTCGTTCTGATCATCAGGTACATTATGCTACCAATCATTTGTCTGAATAGACTTTAGTCTGCGGATTTTCCTCCTTCAGCTTTGAGTTGAATGGATGGATCAAGGGGTATACTGATTGGTTTGGCGTCCGTCATGTTAAACCTTGTAATGATTTGATTGGCGAAGTGGCTTTGATTAATTGTGATCATGTATGTTTTTTGATTGCGCATGACTCGAATACCCAAAAAATGTTTAATTTCACCACAGTCCGTCATATCGAATGTATTGCTAAGTTCCACCTTGAATTTGTTCATCGTTTCCATCGAATCAGCCAGAATTAGTAGATCGTCGACATATATGGCAATAATTATCAGCGATTGATATTGATCGTCTTGTCTTCTCCTTAGATAAATGCTGTGATCTGATTGTAGTCTTGTAAAATTTGATTGGCTGAGATAGTTGTCAATCTTCTGATTCCACATACAAGATGATTGTTTTAGTCTATACAGTGATCGATTGAGCTTACACACAGCTCTCGGTGACAGCTCCGATTGGTCGATTTCTTCAGGTACCATCATGTAGATCTCTTCATCAAGATCGCCATTCAGGAACGCAGTTTTTACATCCATTTGGTGAATTTCTAAGTTTAGGGTTGCTTCGATCGATAACAGTGCCCTGATTAACATGAATTTCACCACAGAAGCAAATGTTTCATCATAATCAATTCCTTGCTGTTATGAATATCCCTTGGCTACTAATCTCACTTTGTACCTGGCAACCGATCCATCAGTGTTGAGTTTCTTTTTAAATACCCATCTGCATCCAATTGGCTTGCGTCCCACAAGCACCTCAGGTACAATCGTCCACGTGTCATTATTCTTAAGTGATTTAAGCTCTTGATTGATCGCTTCCTTCCAAAGCTTTGCGTCAGGCAGAGAAATTGCCTCCTTGTAGGTCATTGGGTCATCGGTCGATTCAATTAAATTAGCTTCTGACATACGATCTTGCCAAATTTGTAGAGCTTCAGTGTCGATCAATTGTTTGATTAGCTCTCAGGTGTTGTCATCATCATCATAGCCTAGTCATTTAACCAGATATTGCCTTTTTTCATCAATCTTGCATTCTCCGATGATCGCTTCAATGATGTATTCTTGATCTTCTGGATTGACGATTGTTGGGGATTTTAATATAATAGATTCATCGAATGTGACGTCATGGCTGATCTCTATCCTCCTATTGGTTGGATCCCAGAGCCTGTATGCCTTCTTTTCGTCGTGATAGCTAATCATTTTAAGCTTTTTGGATCAGGGCGCCAGTTTCGACCTTTTTCCCTTATGAATATGCATATACGCATTAGCCCATATGACGCGCAAGTTACTGATATCAGGCTTGTGACCGTGCTATAATTCAAATGGTGAAGCACTCTCCTTATTGGCTCGTATTGGCAATCGGTTGCATAAATATGTAGCACTTGCAGCAAGTTCCGCCCAAAGTTTGTCAGGTATGCCGGCAGTAATTTTAACTGCCCAGATTGACTCCATCAATGTCCGGTTATATCGTTCGGCTACACCATTTTGTTGCGGCATGTCCAGTGTCGTCATTTCGTGATGAATTCCGTGTTTGATTAAAAATTCGCGCATCTTGGTGTTTACATACTCTCCTCCTCCATCTGATCGGAGAATCTTGAGTTTTTGGCCTGATTGCATCTCGGTGAATGCCTTGAATGTCCGGAATCGATCAAATGTATCACTTTTGTTGTCAATAAAATATGTTGTGATGTAGCGAGTGGTATCATCGATGAAAGTTAATATATATTTTGCTCCATTGACTGATGGTGTGGGCATCGGCCCACACAGATCTGTGTGCACCCTTCCGATAGGCTCCATCGATCGATTTTTCGTGTGTTCGAACGGCTTGCGGTGTGACTTCGTATGTTCGTACCCGGCACATATTTCGATTTGTCTGGTTGACAGCCACACATCTCCGAGCCCTGTGACAAATTTGTTAATTGATTACAGAGTATTTCGGCCCGGATAGCCTAGTCGGTGATGCTATAATATATAGTCATTGATCTTGGAATCAGCGATGTTTGCAATCTTGGAATCAGCGATGTTTACTTCTAGCTCTAGCTCTGATGTCGATAAATGAAATAGGTCGCCATCGGCTTGTCCGATTTTAATTTCTTCGTAATCCGCGCCGATTTTAATTACTAATCCGTCGCTCTTGAAGGTTATGTCATTTCCGTCACGTGTCAACGCCCGCACAGATATTAAATTTCTGGTGATCTCCGGTATATATAAGATATCCCGTAATTTCAGCTTGTCATCGAGCTCAATTGTCCCAATGTGCATCGCGCGTAATTTCTTATTTCCTACACACGTAACCAAGCCGTCGTGCTCAGCCACCATCTCGAAAAGCTCCAATTGGTTGAACATATGTTGCGTGGCACCCGAATCGATGATAGCACCAATTGCCAGATTTGCTTCAGCTCTTGGTTTAGTTTTTTCTTTTTCTTTTTCTGTTTTTACCCAATCGTTGAATTTGTTGCATTGAAATATTCCGTGTTCTCTCTTACAGACATAACATTTCCGAGGGTATCCCCGAAAATTCCCGCCTCGATTGGCTCCGCGATCGCCGCCTTGGTTGCCTCTATCATTATGACCTCCTCGATTGTTTCCGTTATCGTTGTTATAACCTCGGCTTCGTCCGGCGCTTCCTCCTCGATTGTCGCGACTGCTGCCTCGGTAGCTGCCTCGGTCACCGCCTCGGTCGCCGCCTCGGTAGCCGCCTCGGTAGCTGCTTTGGTCTGTCGCGTGGGCTTCGTCGCGCCTCTGCTTGTTATCCAGGTCAAACCTGATGCATGCAAGTTGTAAAGCCTCCAGCGTTGTTGGCATATTCTCCCGCGCAAGTATTAATTCCCGGTATCTGGGGCTTAGACCCCGGAGATATTGCGGTATAGCTTCTGTGTCGGTCATATCTTCGATTTACGCCATAATTCGGTTGAATGCATCATTATAATCTTCGATCGATCCTTTTTGCTTCATCATTGCAAGCTTATCGCATATTCGTAACAATTGTTCCATTGGTGCGTATTTTTGCATCATAGCCTCTTTAAGCTCATCCCACGAATCAAATTCTTCTGATGTGTTCACGTGCCTCCATAACTACATTCTAGCATTGCCTGTAATTTTACTGATCGCTGCGTTGACTTCCTCCTTTTGTACTGATAGATTGGTGCTGGTGATAAATTGCTCTACAGCATCAAAGTAATCGAACAATCTGGGTATGCCACCTGATCCATCGAATTTGTTGATCGATCTCAGGTACTCCTTCGCCAGATTATTAAGCTTTGTTGATATTGTTGGTAATGGTGATAGTGATTGTCTTTATAGCATGTTGCCTTCTGTAGTGGCGTTCTGATTGGTTGGCACGCTAGGTAATGTGATCGTTTTGTCGATTTTTGCCATCAATTCGCCCATTAGGGTTGCAAGTGTGTCTAATTTATCTTCCTGATTTCTGATCATTGTAGCCATCTGTTCCTGTCGATCGAGGCTAAATGTGATATTGCTCTGATGGTTGCTATCCAATCCGTCATCATCGTCAAGGGTTTGATATCTGTTGTCTATTTTTGATTTAGACCGCAATCTTGTCGATCTTGTTGCTGATGACGATAATATGTATAGGTTGTCTATTTCGTTGTGTGGCGTCATTACATATTTATTGTGTTGCTTTATCGCGGTGTCGTTTATCGCGTTGTTTATCACTTTGTTTGATGCGTTGTTTACGATTTTAAATAAACACTTACAGTAATCGCAGTTATAATTGTGTAGATGCTATGATTGCATAGATCTCAGGTTGTTGAGCTGCAATTCGAGCAGCTCGGAGCTCATAACCTGTTGAAGTTTAATCTTCGAATATGTGTGTTTTGGAGTAAAAGAGTGTACTGGCTAATGAAGCCAATATGCATGTATTTATTAATGCTAATTTATAATTGGTCGATACAAAACAAAGATCGTCTAAGCTATAATTGAGTGATGTATGATTGATCGTTGATGTATCGATCATTGATAGGAGAGATATAATAAGCTAATAATTACAACAGTTTTTAGGTAACTAGATTACAGTTTTTAAGTAACTAACTAGATTATAGTTTTTAAGCAACTAACTAAGTTATAGTTTTTAAATAACTAGGTTTCCAGTAAGTTAGGTTACTTTAAAGCTTTAAAATTACTTATAGTATAAATCAAGTAGTTTTTGAATAACTAACTGAGTTATAGTTTTTTAGCAACTAACTAGATTATAGATTTTAAGCAATTAGGTTGCAAGTAAGTTGAGTTACTCTGAGATTACTTATAGTATAAATTGAGTAGTTTTTAAGTAACTAACTAGATTATAGTATTTTAATAACTAAATTATATAATAGATTTTCAATTATTCTTTTACTTTTATAAATAATTAAATATAATATAAAATTGCTAACTGAAATTATAATATAAACAGAAATATATTCTGTTATACTTACAGCTATAACTTTTAAAATATTTCTTGTATTTTTCTTTGCTAAAACATATTATAATCTACTTAAAAGATTAAATGCTATTTTATTTATATTCTAAATTTAATTTACTTATAAAGAATACTCAATAATAATCTTTTAAAGTTTATCAAAATAAGTATTAATAATAATAGAATTACTCTTTTATACTTTTGCTAGAGTTAAAGCTTAAGGTTTTCAAAAAGCTATATTAGAATAATCTTTTAAAAATCTATTCCACTATATTTATCTAGATTTTTTTTTTGAAAAAGAATGCTTATAGTTTTTAATAATTTGTAAGATTGTATAATTAACTAAGAATTTAGTTAATCCAAATCCTAATTGTTGTATATTTAAACAATATCCAACAAGTTTATTTTCTTCTTTTATTATTAAGACTATTGTTAATCCTAAATAAGTAAAAATATTATTTTTTAAAGTATAATATAAAGTTGCTTCTACAAGTCTAAAATTTAAGAGCAATTCATTGAATACTATCAGAATTTTCATTAGAAGAAGAGTTTTAATAATATTATATAGCCTTTTAAATAGTTTTACTCTTTATTAACTATTATATATAAGATTTATTTATATTTATAAACTTAGCTTTTTTATTAAAAAATATCTTTTATTTATATCTATTGAGATTATATCTAAAAAAATATATTTATATTAATAAGTTCTAATAACTATTTAAATAATCTATAAATAAGTGATTATTTTTGAAGGTAGACTAAATTTTTTTTTAATATATTAGCTTATTAGCTCAACTGATATTATTATAAAATTCTATAATATCTAATAAAAAATTAGTTTACTTTTATAAATATAAGCAAAGAAGAGTATATTTGTAACATAAGTAAAATGATCAAGATGATTGACAAATGGTGAGCAAACCTATATATACTATAGAAAAACTGGAGTAGTAAACATATTACGTCACTTTGTCCCATTTCAAAATAAAGTTTTTCTAGATGACGTCATGAGAACCAAGCCACTAAAACGCAGTTACTAGACTTGGTGTGACTCATATTTCAAGAATTCGTTTAAAAGAAGCGGATTTTGCTTTAAGCAACTTACTAAATAATGTCTGACGTCGAGAAAGACCAAATCGAAAGCCATCCCGGGGAGGAAGAGTTCGACTCCTCTTTGAAGAAAAAGAAGAAAAAATCCAAAAAGCAAGTTGACCTTGACGATGAAGTCAAAGAGGACGAACCCAGAGACCCCCAAGAAGACGATGCTCAAGGTAACTCAATTGCCTATAATTTGTATAATCCTGGAGATGCCTTTTCTTATCACGGTAAATAATCTGTTAAATACTCTGTGCTCAACTAATCATTTAAAAGGCGACGAGGAAGATGTGGAGCAAATGTTTGCCGAGCTTAAAAAAAAGAAGAAAAAGAAGTTCAAGTCAACTGAGGTTAGTTAGTATATCATTACGCTTATGGAACAGCGATCTTTTTAATGGCTCCACTGCCACACATAATATTAAACAATGTTTTCATTGATTCTTGAATCCATGTCCAATTTTCTGCTTCATTGTTGTTGGTGGTTTTAAGCATATGAATCATACAATCTCTAAATATTCGTTATTAGGAGGAAAAGCCGGAAGGCGAAGAGCAAGCAGAGGGCGAGGACGATATTAATCTGGGGGAGTTGACCAAGAAGAAGAAGAAGAAGAAGAATATGGCGGAATTTGAGGCTGAATTGGCCGGAGATGATGATGCACCTCGGGATGTTGACGATATATTTGGGGCCGATGCCGATGACGGCGATGACAAGGAAAATAAGGTTGATGAAGATGCGTGGTTAAAAAGCGATCGGGATTACACTTACGAAGAGGTAGGTGCACCCAATTAAACTTTTAATGATTTTGCCACGTCGAAGCTAAGTTGATGGTCAACTACAATGAGTATTGAATCTTTGCAAAGTTTATAATGAACTCAATTCTGTCTTACAACTATTCGTATCAACCCTTTGAAAACCAGCTCCTTGGTCGAGTTTTCAAAATACTTCGACAGAACAACCCAGAACTTGCAGGCGAAAAGAAACGCTATACCATTGTACCTCCCCAAATCGTTCGTGACGGCAACAAGAAGATTGTTTTCGCAAATATCAGCGACATTTGCAAACGGTGTGTCTTCCCAGTATAATCGTTCCTTTGTAATGCTTCTTATACTCATGATAACTATTCGCTGATATGCTTTGGAATATCTTGTAGTATGCATCGTTCGCCTGAGCATGTCATCCAATTTTTGTTCGCAGAATTGGGTACCAGTGGGTCTGTGGATGGTAGCCAACGCCTAGTCATTAAAGGTCGTTTCCAGCAAAAGCAGATTGAAAACGTACTTCGTCGCTACATTGGTAGGTTAAATAGACATCTTGTCAAGTGATGCATGATACCCAAACTTGGTTGGTTATATCCTCTCGTCATATACTATTTTTTAGTTGAGTATGTCACATGCAAGACATGCAAATCTCCCGATACAATTCTCACAAAAGACCAGCGATTATATTTCGTGCAATGCGAGTCGTGTGGTTCCACCCGGTCCGTGTCCGCGATCAAAATTGGGTTCAAGGCACAAACAGAAAAGCGTGCGGCACAAAGAAGAGCGCAAGCTACATAAATGAGTTGCTATCATTGTAGCAAAACGAATGTTGTGACCGGACAATTTTTGTCCTCGGCTTGACAAGCCACAATTTTTTCCTTAAATCAATAAATTGCACTTGTTGATCTATCGCTTACTGCCAAATCCTCAGTATGGCCACTGAAACTTCTGTCGAAATCGATCCTGTCGCTGATCAAGCCCGGGAAGAACTTGCTCAGCTCGAAATTGAGATCGACAATGTCGAGAAGGAGCTTGTCAAACAGCAAAACAAGTTATTGAAGCCTATCTGGGAGAAGAGGAAGGCCATTCTTACTAAAATTAAGGACTTTTGGCCAGTTGCGGTTGGCAATCACCCAATACTATCCAGCCTCATGAATTACGAAGACTCTGAGGTTTACTTTACTTCTTTTCGTGTACATCGTCCTTCTCACCATTGCAAATTTCGCCTTGTAACTCACCTTTATCAACTGATTAACTCTCCAACCATGACAGGTGATTAACGGTTATCTTGAAAGCATCCACGTTGAGAAGAATGACGACAACCCAGAGAACTATCGCATTACAATGGTATATATTTAATTTTGTGATAAAATAGTATTCTAAGCTGCTTTTTTTTTTTTTTTTTTTTTTTTTTTTTTTTTTTTTTTTTTTTTTTTTTTTTTTTTTTTTTCTCAACTCGCATTATCTTTCTTTATGTGCAGACTTTCTCCAAAAACTCATACTTCAAAAACAGTGAGCTTGTCAAGGTAGTCTCCTTTTTAGCTTCGCCTGAGCTTTCATTTGAATTAAGAGATTGGGTGGTTCTTTAACCATTTTACCGATCACATCTTTGGCAACCAGACATTCAAGCAATCAAAAGATGGCCAAGTGGTCGCCAGCAAAACTGTCATCAACTGGCATGACGGCAAAGTAACTATCATTTTGATTCTCACTGCTCTGCTTACTGTAATTCCTGATATTGAACCGTGATCCTAACGTTGTCTATTCTTTAAAACTAGGATTTGACAAAGAAACGCAAGAGTAAAGACAGCGAAGGGGAGAACGCTTCATTCTTCGACTGGTTTGGAGACGAGGATCCTAGTCTCGGTGAAGTGATTAGGCATGTAATTTTGATTTTGTAATTTAAGACGAAAAAAAGAAGTACAGTTGGTTAGACTTTTCTTTTACAATTAAATTTCGATCTTATTTCTCCAACTAAATAAATACTAAATAATACCGATAAACACAGAGATGATCTATTCCCTGATGCGTTTAAGTAAGCCCAATCAATATTTTCATTGCTTTCAAATTCAAACCCATATTAATCCGACCAATATAACTTCATTTCAGATATTATAATGGTAACGAGGAAGACGATGAAAACTATGAAGTTGACGAAGAGTTTGACCTTGACGACACAGACGAGGAAGAGGAAGGTGAGAAATTGTCTCTGTGGACAGTTTATGTGCACTTTTGTCTTTCACAACAGCTGGCTTTCATAATGTTTTCTACTGACACCTATAAATATATATATATATATATATATATTTTAGAAGATGAGCCGCCAAAAAAGAAGGGGAAAGGCAAATAGGGACACAAGTTTAATTAGATAGGATTGAACTTTCATTACCATGTGTAGATACAACACGGAAATTATAACTGTTTTCTGATATTTGCCATTTCTTTTAGTCTAGGAATCAATATTCTGTGGTTAAATCTAATTGGCGTTATACAAAAGCAATATCTGTTATAAATTCTGGCTTTAAGTGATCACTGTGACAGATTTGTTATAGAAATCCACTATCTTTATAATTGTTAAGATAATAATTATAATGATATCTCTGAACAATTATAGATAAATTTGCAGACAAATTGCGTCTTTTAAAATTAATTACCACAATTTTAAATTCAAATATCAACAAATTTGATGATGAGCGCGTTTTATGTTCCAAACATTATGCCAGACATTTCAACTTTACGTGGTTTTGTATTTAAATGAATTGTATAATTTCACAAACCAGACAGTCACCTTTTGGTATGATGAATTATTTGAGCGTTCAAAATAATAACACTATTGACTAACTCCTTTGTTATCCTGATCCAACTCAACTACTAAGACGGCTTTTTCTCTTTTTTTCAAGTATCCAAGTATCACCGGTCTGGGTGACATAAAACTCATCACACAACTTGTGCCACAAAATGTGGAGCCTAAATTCGAATTGCAGGAGACAACTTTGAGCGTTTATGCAATAACAGGATAGATGCTGCACTATTGTAATACTTACCACTTTCTGTGCCAAATCGGTTACATGAAGCGAATATGACTTTTTCCTCATTTATACACAATGGTGCCAAGCGACGTTTCCAATACTCCAGAGATGACCATGCCACACTCTCACTGACCGAGTTGCTCTCCTCATCAGAGTCGGCGTTTTCAGCTTCAGAGCGGTCATCTTGGGTGTTAACAGGTGTTTTCCGTTGTTTGCTTGTGGGTGGCGATGGGTTGCTATCCAACCAGTTCATTGGACAAAGAATGATCTTTGTCCCTTCCTTGCGATGAAATGTGGCGAATTCAAAGGCAAAGAAATCCTTGTATTGGTAAGGATTAAGGTCCATACAGATACCGATTCCAACCTGGAAGAAAAGGGGGAAATAACTCGATGAGTCAAATCTTCATAAATCCGGTGCATTTCTATCAACAGGGTATTTGCATGTGCTACACGAATATCTACGCACAAAGAAGCTGAAATAATGACCTTGCCCAATCCATCCACCTCTAAGCATTTAAATCCTGGACCTTCATCTGCCCAGCGCTCATCGGTGTCATAAAGGAAACTTTTTTGATATGTTGTTATCAAATTGCCGTCACGGTCAACAAAGCAAGCGCTGTTATAATGCTTTTCCGTTCCTCCCTGTTCTAGTGAGTTTAAAGAGTTTCAGTAAGTAAAGGGTGGAAATTTGCCGGAGAATGAGACAATTCATACCTTTCAGAATCTGAGGATAGCCAACAACCACAAAGGCTGAAAGCCGCAATGCTACAATAGTTCACGTAAAGTAGAAAGTGTAACTATGGAGGAACTAGTCAAATGACCAAAAAAAATTGGTTGGTGAAAGCTAAATAATAGTACTAATATACCTTGCCGTCGTGCCCAAGTAACTGTGGGACCGCTGTTTTCTTCTTCGAGATAGGGATATATGTGATTTAAGTCATCAAATACGTATCCTGCAAACAATGAAAGTAGCCATAGAAACGTCAATTTATGAAAGAAAGTTTGTTGGCCCGACTTTTTATTCTTCTAAAAGTTTACCGGTGAAAGCCATTTCGGGAAGGAGTAGGATGTCGATGTCGCCTGGCTTAAAGCTTAGAAATGATAGATCTTAACATTAAAACGTCAGCGAAAAGACCAGATACACGAAAGAAAGCAGGTTCCGATAGATACCTTTGTAAAAGTTGGTCAGCAACTCGTTCATTTCTTTCACGTTGTGCTATCACAGGATTAAACTGGCAACACGCTGGAAGAGTTTTGGTTAAAACACTTCACTTATCGGTATCGATAATGGAGATAACTTTCTATAAAAAAATAAATCAATAAACTCACCTATCTTCATTTTAATTAATTAGACAGTGAATGTATGACTTGTGGCTTACTATAAAAGATAAATACACGTGACTGATTTTTTTAATTATTGTTTTGATGCTAGTCTGTGTATTGGGATATAAAGTAATAAATAGGTTCTCTGTCAAATGAGATATAAAATATAGAGCAAGATGAGAGATAATAATACTAATCAGATCTATAGATAAAAAGCTACAAACTCAAATACTAGCTATAGACTACAAACTGGTTTTGACAAACAGTATATAAACTACTTCAGAATGTAACTAGAGTTTGTATTCTACAATAGTTTATCTTTTACTATACTGTTTTAGTATAGTTTTAAAGAGTTTTAAAGTAGTTAATTCTTTTGCTATATTATTCTAATATAGTTCTAATATATTCTGAATTAGTTTATACTGTTTATTAAAAACAGTTTATAGTTTGTAACTAGCATTTATAGATCTTAGTTATATTGTATATTTATATTTGAAAATAGAGTTACTTTAAGCTTTATTATAGTATACCCCTATATATACAAGATTACAGTAGTTTCATTGCTGCTAATTATTTACATTAGTGTAAGTAGCATCAGTGAAAGGAGGAGGGTAAGGGGTAATGCTGGTGAGAAAAACAAAAACAAAAACAAAAACAAAACAAAGAAAAAAACAAAAACAAAAAATAAAAAAAAAAAGAAAAAAGAAAAAAGAAAAAAAGAGCGAGATGTTTGCTGTCTACAAATCGTCTGAAACTGAGTGACATATCAACTCAGCACAATCCAATACAAAATCTTCTGGTAACACAAGTGGGTTTATAGAAAAAAATGTCTTGACATTAAACAATGAATTACTGATCTCAATGCCGGAAAGGGCATTGACTTCCTTTCAAACACCGGCCTGCGGCAAAATACCTGCATGCTGTGTTGTTGGTAATTCCTCGCCCCCTGCCAGCGACGTTGTTATGGTAAACCCAATCTCGGTCCTGGGGTATCGAACGCCCTCCCGAACGAGAGGACGACGACTCTACATCGTATTCATCATAGTCATCGCTGTAACTGTTGCCCGCGCGATAATCTGGGGTTGAGGATACCTGATATGACTGTGATGATTGCGTGCGATATTCTTGCTGCGGTAGGTTTGATTGTTGTGAGGCCCCTGATTGAGTTAACTTGAGCAGCTGTTGCATAATTCTGTCATTTAAAACATTCAATTGGATCAACGGACGATGTCTTATTAAACAATGAAATAACATGCACTACATAACAATTGGCACATAGATCTCCTAATAGTGCATTTCTCTTTGCAAATGAATAATAACTTACACTTCTTGGGGAATAGTGGAATTGCTTTTGACCACATTGGAGAGAGCCCCTACTGACGGGTTTGTGTAGTTGAATATGGCACTCCTGTTTACTGCCATCTCAGCGCCTGTCGTGATGGCTCCAGCGGCCAGCGCAGCCAATTGTGCCGGAATCCCGGTAAGCAAGGAGGACAAATCCATGTTGGGGGTGGGAAACGGGGTCGACTGTGCATTGTTAATGTTTGCCATTGACCCGAAATTCGACGGCGTGTCATTGATATTCCCCGTATTCGAAAGAGATAAAATGCCTGAGCTAGTAGGCATCACCACCGTTGGCAATGATGCGGTGTGGGGCGTTGCCAATTCAGTTTCATCAATCAGTGGGATAACCCGGACGTTTAGAAGATTGTCATTAGGAATCTCATCCGGTTCCGCCGGACTTGGTGGGATATGTATTTCCTTAAAGTATACTGCAGCTAAGGCTATCTGTTCTCGAAGCATTTGAGTTTTCGATTCCTCACTTATAACCACATCAGGCGGTTTTACATCATCCGGAAAACAAATTGCTGTAGTGATGAAAATGTACGCAGTGAGATAATTGTGATTACGATAAATAACCATCATAACACCTGCAGAGGGATTCAACATATACCTATGGGTGGATACCATATGTCGTTATGAAACGCAGCCTTTGCCTCGTTGATATCCATATCCCTGGCATTACCAAACTCATGCGGCGTGCCCATCCCATAGGCCTCCTTGTAGATTGCAAATTAAGTGAATAAGTCAATCGTGATGAATACAATGTGATAATAGTTAGCAAAATGCACTTACGGAGCTCCATTCATCCGGGTCTGACTCAAAGAATTTGATTCTCGTTAATTCCTCTCCAAGTGCCCAAGTTACTCTCTTTCTTTTCTTTGATTCAATATTATTTTCACTGGTCGTAATCGAAACAGTCATCGTATTATTCACACTTGCTGGTGTTGTTTTATCCAATTGATCAACAGGTGTGGTAACGACTTTGGAAGCGTTCCAGTTGTCCAAAATACTGTCAATAGAAAGCAACGGCGTTGTTTTGGGCTGTAATGCGGGTGGTGGTTTCAGACTATATCCCAACTTCGAATTTCTATTATTACTAGTCAAGAAAACAGTTTTCATAATAAATAATAATAATAAAACAATATATTTCATTGCTAAAAAAAATTCAAAACCGTATATATACCTAGTAGTAGACGTCTGGGTTACTGTAGATTTTGAAAGCATTGAGTTTTTTGCTTGTGAAGGCGCCAAAAGAGTATCGAAGAAACCCGTGTCATTGATTGCTTTAACTTTTGGTGTTTCTCGGGGGAGAGCTGTCGTCATCGATTTTTTAACGGGTCGATCGAGTGACTCGAGGCGACCGATAACTTTTCGTAAGTCAGGCTTAAATTCAAAACAGCGATACGGAAGCACGAATTTAATTAAAAGTTATGTTTCCAGAAGTTAGATCAAAATTAGAAAATTGATCTACTCACTATTTCAATGGCATTTAGAATATATTGAAGTTTCTTTCGCGGGCCTTGCGAGGATAAATAATAAGCAATTAAAGATATACAATTCAGTATCTACCGCGATAAAGTGAACAAAGATGGCGTGAGTGCAGAGGCCCTGCCTATTAACACCAATGGCTTACCAGCTAACGTGTCCACATCAACATCTGAGCCACTATCACTCTGATCCCTGTTATTATCGAAAACGATGATATTGCCAATAAGATCACTAAGCTATTAGAAGCAACAAATCATAGAGAGTATGAGAAAATTTGGATACCGAGTCCGCTTCACTTCGTCCGTCTTCGTTTCTGCGACTTATAATATATAAATTAATTGAGTAATGTCAGATAAAACCTAACTATAAGTCCGCATATATTATATAATAGATAAATACCTCGTTCAATAAGCTGCTTCCATTGTTGCATTAGCTCGTTAATCAATTGTTTAACCTCTGTTGTTATTACAAAAAACATAGACATTATGGGTGTTACTTGAAGAGAAAAAAAATACATCTTTGAGTAAACATATTATTAACTCACCAGTTTTTTCCGAATTCTTGGTCATCGATTTCACCACCCGCCCAAGGCCAGTAGTCTTTAAGGCTTCGAGGTCAATAGGGAGATGTTTCAGAGTCTAGGTACGACAAATTGTCACGTGATTATGATCCGAAATTAGTGGTACCGCTTCAAAAAATTTAGGACTGCTTATATCACATGAATCTGCATTATATAACCTAAAAGGAAATTTGTATTTTTGCCAACAAAGTTTGCTTTAGTGTGTACACACCTCGAGCAATTTCACCAACAAAGCTGCGTTATCGGATTTCGCGGTCTCGACCAACCAAGCTCTCAGAATTGCTAACCCCTTCGAATTGACAAAACTAGCATTGATGATAAACAAAACCACACAGAACGTTCATGGAGACGTGGTTTGGAAATGATTACCATCTCGAACTCGAAATCTTTGTATTCGCAATCTTCACAAATCAAGCTCGAGTAACGTGAAGGACTGTTGCATAAAAAACGCAATGTGAATTCAGCTATACCGAACCTTTTCAGCATATTCGTATCGTTCGTGTTCATAATCAGTGTCAGCATGACGGATCGATTCACTAAACGAGTTTCGTTACGCATGATTTGAACAAGATGCTTTAGACTCGTTGGAGAAGGGATCCCTCCAGTTGGGCCCACAAGCGTTGACAATTCATTTGCGTTCTCATTTTGATGAGATTGTGCTGTCGTTTGTTGCTGATTATCCGATTGCGGTAACTCATTCTACAATTATTCATGTAAATACGGTTTATACAGTTTATTAGATACGTGGAAATATGCGCGATTAATGTTTGTACAAGCAAATGCATGAGACTTGAAATTCACTTACAGGAGATGTGAATGACGGGGATGAGGAATCATAGTACGTTTCTTCAGACTGTTGCAAGTTTTCAGCAACATCGGGTAGAAGCATAGGAGCGTTGTTCATGACTAGCGTTGGCATGTAAACATGGAATAACAATAAATCAAATCGCCATTAATCTATATATCTTCCTCAAAAACCGTAGTATATATATAGGGCTGTACCAGTATCATCCACTTGTTGATCAACCTCCATCGGTGTACTATCGCGTGAGCCTGAAATAATGGTTTGAAGAATACGGCGACGTCAATGTCCTGAATCAAACGTCAATTGTCTAGTATGTAGATTTTTTTTTTTTCTTTCTTTCCATCTTCATTTTGTACCTTGCATAATTATACTAGGATCAATGGTATCTTTTGCATCATCCTTTTCTTTGCTTCGTCGCCGATTAAACCAGGTATATACCTACAAACAATCGAATGCAATGGGTTAAGAAATGAGGTGGTTTTCTTGGAAAGGCACATAACGAACGTGACACAAACCGAGTTTTCTCCACACCCAACGTGTATCGCCATGTCCGTTCTCTGAGAATACCAAATCAATCATTAGAGGTATGTGCCGCTGTTATGTGAGAGAACCCGATAGGGAGAGCTTCTAAAGTGTAAATCCTTACCGCGTCTTTGTCTGGATACCTGTTTTCTTGGAATTTCATTTCGAGATATTGCAGATGTTGTGGCGAGAACGTGAAGCGAGACCTTGACCGTTGGTTCTCTGTATGCGATGGTCGAACGGTTTGAGAGCGTGAAGGTGTGCAGCATGGTCAGGAAATAGTCTAAACTGGACGATCATATATACACCGAGGCTTTGAGGTTGTATATTTGCATTATGTATTGTTACAAATGACGACTTTCGTCGCTGTTGTAGGCATTTTGCCCGTAATTGTACCAGTAGTCATGCTCTTTGAAATTCCTTTAATTTTTTTTTTTTTTTTTTTTTTTTTTTTTTTTTTTTTTTTTTTTTTTTTTTTTTTTTTTTTTTTTTTTTTTTTTTTTTTTTTTTTTTAAAAAAAAAAAAGTTCTTTTCAAGAAAGATTCTGGTCAAATTTCTTTGTTGTTTTACTTTCTGATTAGAGAGCCGCCAATTACTAACGACGTACCAAAGAGTCAAAGTTCCCAAACAGATATCAACCAAGTAGAATGGTCGGCGCGTTGCTGCGAAACCTTTCTCCCGTTTCGCAGAGAACACGCAAACTTGCTTACCAGTGTTGGTCGAGTAAGTGTCGATGTTTGGCGAAACAAACGGAGACAAATCCGTGTCATGCGTAGCGTCAGTATCGGCGGTGAGGTCTGTTGCTGTTGTTGATGTTGCTTCCATAGATGTTGAAGATTCGGTGTCGCCAAAGCCACTCATGTGGTTCGCGTCCCATTGAAAGTTTAGTGTGTTATCAGTCAACATTGGGGCCAAATACTCTTGGTCGCCATTCATGAGATGGGACTGCACGGTTTCAGCACCTAAATGCTGTAACCATTGATTTTCCATGATATACAGGCCAAGTTTCTCTATAGTAATTTTCTACTCTATACACAGGCTTCGCACACTGTAACCGAAGTTCAAGTGAAAAGAGGGGAAGGTTGAGGAAGAAGAGGAGAAACAATGTAAAAGACAAGGGTCGGCGGGAAAATATTTTATTTATAAGCTTGGGGGTGTGCGAGTAGCGATTGATTGGGTGGCACGCTGGCCTATGGGCTTGGAGGATTAGAGTGACGTATTGCCTGCTCACATATTCAACGCGGCCATCTTTCGACCCTTTCACTCTTCTCAAAACCATCAACCTGCATGTCTTCCGCTTCAAAGGAAATGTCGCTTCGCGATCGTCAAGTTGGTAGGCATTGATTCTTCCCTATTCTCCAATCCCAATCCCGCATGGGCAACACTGATATTTCTACCTGTTTTCAAGAGGCCATAGTGGCAATGTTGAATTTAAACCAAAAGCCTGAGGCGACGGTTTCTTCGTCTTCTGAAACCTTGGCCCCTGTCGCGTCCGATGAACCTGTTTGGAAAATCTTGATCTTTGATCAGTTTTGCCAGGACATTATTTCCTCAGTGCTTCGCGTCAGCGACCTGCGAGAAAACGGAGTTACCGTTCACATGTATGCATAGCCATCTACACTTTTAGAGCCGTCACACCTATAAGGAAAGATGTCAAGGAATGAACATAAATCAAAGCTTGAAATTATCTATATTTCGTACAGGCAGCTCCAAAACGATCGATCACCCATAGGCGATGTCCCTGCCGTATATTTTGTAGAGCCGACATCAGACAATATTGAAAAGATTTGTAAAGTATGATCCATATTGAACTTGCGGTTGCAGACTTACGCTGTGTTATTTCACCACTCCATTATCACTGAACTACCTCCAAAATTGTATAGGATTTGAATCGCAACCTCTATGAGTCATATTACATCAATTTCAGTTCGGCAATTCCACGGCCATTACTTGAGCAGTTTGCAGCCACGACAATATCAAACGATATATCTTCTTTGATTTCGCAGGTACGTTCGAAATATTTGATCACGATGGCGAAGTAATCTTTGAAGGTGCACTGGCTAAGATATTGTCTATGTACAGGTCTACGATCAATACCTTCAATTTATATGCACAGAGCCGAATTTATTTTCCATTAGCCAACCAAAAGCTTACATTACGCTAAACGATCCAACGGCGGCTGAGACGGCGATCGAGGAGACTGTCGACAAGACAGTTAACTCTCTTTTCTCTGTGCTTGTTACCATGGGTAGGCATTCATATGGCGCTGCGAATGAGTTCGATAGCATAGTTATTTGGAAAAGACATCCGTATAATTTTCTGTTGATTTCCAGGTGTCGTTCCTATTATCCGATGCCCACGAGGTAATGCAGCAGAAATGGTTGCACAGAAGCTCGACAGACGACTACGAGATCACGTAACAAACTCGCGTAACAACCTTTTTTCCGAGCGTGCTTCCGCTGTCAGCCTTCAGCGGCCTGGTATGAATATTTCAATTTGATCATTTTTAAGTTGGAAATAACAATTTAACCGATTTCCTAATTAGTTCTGCAATAGTTCTCATTATTTTGGATAGAAATATGGATTTGACAACCATGCTGAGCCATTCTTGGACATACCAAGCGCTGGTACATGATATTTTGGATATGCGTTTAAATCGCATAACAATACCGGTGAGGAGTTTTTTTTTTTTTTTTTTTTTTTTTTTTTTTTTTTTGCTTGGCACCTGGGATGCCAAAATATAGTGTTCTTTACGCTTTACGATTTTAATATCACGAATAGGGCGATGAAAATGGAGTTATCTCCAAAAGAGGTTACGATGTTGACGCGAATGATTTCTTTTGGGCTAAAAGTGCCTCAAGCCCGTTTCCACAAGTTGCTGGTACGAATCGATTTCCTTGACATTTTTTGAATCTCCAAACAAGATTATCTTAACTACGAATTTTATTGGTCTCTAGAGGATATCACCGTTGAGTTAAATAAATATAAAACGGACACGGCAGAAATTACCAAGATGAGTGGCGTCAGCTCGTTTGATGATTTAAATCAAACGTAAGTTATTGATACCAAATATTTCCTTTTGACTGCATTGATTGACTAACGCCATCGGCGGTTCTTGTGAATGCGATGGATCAATTACATCATACTTTGATCGCTATGTCTCTAGCGATTTTTCCAACAATGCGAAGCATCTCAAATCTGCTATCACAGCCTTGCCGGAGTTGACTGCACGGAAAGTAACTCTTGATATGCACATGAACATTGCCACCTCGCTGCTTACGAGTATCAAAGAGCGTCAGCTGGATTCCTATTTCCAGCTCGAAGAATCTATAACCAAATTGGTGGGTAAAGCATCTTGTGTTGTAACAATCATTCATGTAATACTCTGATACAAGGTGTATATGCTGACTGGCTTCAATAATGTTACTCAGAACAAAATATCGATGCTTGAAGTCATCAACGATCCTGAAAAGAAAAATGCTGAAGACAAATTACGCATGTTCATCATATACTATCTATCCACGACGGAAGATATATCGAAGGACGATATGGAAGAATACGAGAGAGCTCTACGAAGCGCAGGATGTAATCTTGCACCGGTTAAATATGTCAAAAAGTAAGTAGCATTATTCGTTCAACTATCTAAAATAATTCCGGGAATCACTGATCACACCACTACTTCTTGACTTAGTATGCGAGCATTTACCAAAATGGCGGCCATGTCGATTCCAACAAATCAACCTTCCGCCTTTGGACAAACGTCGAGCGATCTCATCGGAGGGTTTCGTTTCATTGGCAATAGAGTATGTACGATGATTATTGTCGTGGAAAGTGCAGTGATTATTTGGATTTGATGATTCCTCAAAGGTACCCAATTAACATTTGCATGCTCTGTGTCATAATGGCATCATTTTAGCTCACGGACCGGCTGAAGGAGGGCGGTCTCGGTGGTAGCTTTGAGAACCTACTATCTGGTGTCAAGAACCTTTTACCGTCTCGCAAAGAATTGACTTTAACCAAGATCGTCACGAGCATCATTAGTCCCACAAGCGATACGACAGAAACGGATGATTACTTGCATTTTGATCCGAAACTGAGTCGTAATGCAAGCGGTGGCAAGGCGCCGAAGAACAAAGTTGGGTTTCAGGAAGCGATCGTTTTCGTAGTCGGTGGTGGGAATTACGTAGAGTATCAGAATTTGCAAGAGTACGCTCAGGTAAGTCAACAATTCAAGGGGGGGTCTTGACGTCGGAAAGCTACATAACAATAAGTTTTTGAATGCCTGGACCTACATTTGATACTTTAATTAGTACGATCGTTGTCAGAAGAAGAATCGTAACGGTTACTAACATTCCTTTTTTGATTCTGTGCAGCGTCAGAATATCAAAAAGAAAATTACATATGGTGCAACAGATCTATTGCCACCACATGCCTTTTTGGAGCAATTAGCAGAACTGGGAAAGTGAACGGAAGGATATACGATCTTCGACTCAAGTCATTTGACCAATTAGATGTATGATAATATATTAGATAATAGTAATAACAAAAATCTTCAAGAAATATTAGCTTTACCAATTAAATAATTATGAAGCGTGATGATCTAACTGCCACATATTTCGATTTGATTGTCATACAACTATACACAAGCCATGATGGTCCTCACTGCAATCATAATAAATAGAGGTGATTTAGAATGGGTAGAATTGGGCTGCAATGCAGGCGCTCGAGCTAACTGGCTAACTTCTTATTTTTCCCAACTAGAATTTTTTTAGATATAATGGTACACAAAGGAATGCGAATAACGTTCTTACTGTTTTTTACACAACCATATTTCCGACCCACAGCTATATCGATCAATCTCACGCTTCATCTGCAACAGTCATTTTTTAGAAAATTCATCTTGTAATTGACCACTGGCCATATGTATTTCATTGTTGACAACATTCGTATGAGGTCACAATTTTTTTTTTTTTTTTTTTTTTTTTTTCCTATGCAATGTCAGTACGCAATATGTACATGGGTTGAGAATCAAAAGGTAAAGCAAACATCGTTTAAATAATGACCAGCCAAAAACGGAGTTGCAAACAATCAATGATCTAGTGGTGATATTAACTATAATCACAATCGCAAAAATGCCAATATTGGATTCGACGAAGGTTGAGTCGAAAAAACCAAATCAAAAAAAAAAAAAAAAAAAAAAAAAAAAAAAAAAAAAAAAAAAAAAAAAAAAAAAAAAAAAAAAAAAAAAAA
>RBNK01000663.1:0-22146 GCA_003990785.1 Endogone sp. FLAS-F59071
CCATTTTTAGTTAGTTTTACTTTATAACAGTTATTTCTACTTAATGATATTTATTTCTACTTTACAATATTTTTATCTGCAAAATAACACTGCTAGCATTATTATATAATTTACAATGATTAAATAATATTTTTATAGTGAAGTCTTTTAGTCTTTTAATTTTATATAATATGACAAACTAAAATATATTAATGGCAAAATACTTGGAATTGAGTATATACAGAAAATATGTTTTAAGAGTCTTAGCAGTTTATATGGTAGTATTTTAAGAAGGGTATATATCTGTATAAGTATTAACTTGCAAGAATAAGGTGCAATCAATTGAATAAATTATATATCTGTTAGAATCTCAAAACTATCTCAATTGCTTACTTCTTGAGTAAGACTTTAGTATCCCTTGAGTTGTCTATTGTAAGCTTCCTTAGCTTATTGTAGTCTAAATTTTATTGATAATTACAAGAGGAGTATTTATACAAATTGAAGTGAGTGCTATATAGGTAGTTGCTTAAAACTTCTGATATAAATTAATTTGGCTAAGCTAAAATAAAATACTATATCAGATTATAATATAATTAGGTAGTAGAATAATATATCCAGTTAAAATACTATTTTAGATTATAGTGATATTATAGGTCTTAATAATATTAAGAGTCTCAATAACATTAAGGGTCTCAATAACATTAAGAGTCATATGGCTGTGATCAAAATTAGTGTTATTACAAATATTCCATTATATCTTTTTTCTTTCTCTGAATTAGACTTCAAGATACAGTTCTAACTTGGAAAAATCTCTTTATAATTGTTTTATCTCCTTCTTTAGTTTCTTTATATCATCTTAAGTAAGTTGATTTAGTTAAAAAGTACTATATTAGAAATGATTCAAAGCACTGGGCTTATGCTTAAATAGTTGATAGATTCATTCAGCTATTCTTGCAATATAAGCAAAAAGTACTCCTTTGAGAGCTCATTAGCAGATCTCTCTGTTCTTCTAGTTCTAAATATATTCAACTTCTTCTTCCTAGAGTTATGTGATTTAATAATACTCCTTCTATTCACTGATTTGCACTAAGTATTGTTATAAGAGTGATATATAAAAAGCAGTAACAAACACTTGCAGAAACATAACAAATAACTATACCTGCCATCAGCTGCCAAAACTAGAGGACTCAAGAGCCTTATTCGACTCAACTACAGTAAAGAAATACTGCCAGACATTCAACACCACTTAGACCAAACTATAAACAGATCAAGAATATAGTGAAGAATACCATTATTAACCGACATAATGAACCACCTACTGCTATCAAGTTGTAAGGGGGTTTTCTTCTAAACTGCCTGTGAGAAAGTGTCTGATGATACTAATCCATATTAGACTTAGGAATCTCTGAGTACATCGCAAGGTTTCTAAGGTATCGAAAGTACTTTGTTTCTTTTGTAAGGATATTAATTATGATTTTCAGACTTATAGTCTTACTAGTGCTTTGGTTATGTGTAGAAGGGGGTGAGATCTTTAGCTCTCAAAGGGTCTTGAGTGTGCACTGCTATTGAACTGAAGTTTATTGAATAAAGAATTGAGAAATATTTATATAAAATTCTCAAGGTACTATATGGGTAGCTACCCAGGTTACTATTCGGAATATTAGTTACTAATTTAGAAGTTAAATAATGTGTTAATGAAATCTATATTGTAGATGTCGGCGGTACCTATGATGTCAGTAGTACCTGTGATATCAGCGATACCTATGATGTCAGTAGTGCCTATAATGTCGGCGGTGCCTACAATATTGGTGGTGCCTACAATGTCAGCATCGTAATAGATGGTTGTATCCAGTTTATGTACATCACTTATGTTGGTTGCTTCTCTAAATGTTGGTCTGCTTGGTCCAGATATATGTCAGAATATAGATGTTGTAAGGTTGATAGGTTCCTCGATAGATAGTGGTGTAATAGATACAGTTAGTCCTAATGGTGTTATTTCAGCAAATCATGTGAGGTCTTCTGCTACTAATTTCTTAAATAATCTATTTGCAATTCGGTAGTAAATGGTGCCTTGGTGTGTTGAGTAATTAAATGGCAAGTTGGTAATCCACTCTTTGATGACTTGGTGATTATTATATCCTTATATAGTAGATGTGAGGTTGGTGAATTGGTGTTCAACTCATGTGATGAAAACAATGTCATAATCTTCTTTGATGTTTTCATAGAGAAAATCTTGAAATGTGTTAAAGTAGGCTTTAGTTTTAAGGGAGTTTTCAAATTCTTCTAAAAGTTCATTGTAGAGTTCAAGGTATGTTTCATCTCATAAACGAGCTACTGTTGTTAAATTAGTACTTTATAGCAGTTGCTAATATTGTATCTACTTAAAGGATTTTGTGATATATATAGCCTCTCTAGCTGTTAGAAGTGAGATGTGTGTAGTGTTTTTAGTAGCACTCTGAGTATGTCGGTCATGTCTAAAAGAAATTGGTAATTCTAGGCCTTTGTAAAAATATTAGTAGTATGTTTCTGATTATTATAATAGTTTTTCATAACTGCTACTACTAAAGTTGTATCTTGCCAGGTCAAAGGTTTTCTAAGCAGATTTTGCTACCAAATTGCTGCTGATTTTCTGAGAAATCCAGCAATTTTATTGATCTGTGTATATAACTTGGCATATACTTGTTTAGGTGTATGATTGATATTGTTGGTAAGCCTATTGTCTGGTACTCGATCATCATTCCAGCTGTTAGTGTTGTAATTAGCTTCAATGGCTGATATGAATGTGCAACTTCTTTGGCTTCTCCATCAAAGGGTTATAGGTTGACTGCTTTGGTTGTCTGACTGAGTTGTGCTACTTGTCCTACAAGTGCAGTTAAGGCTATTACTTGTGCAGTTAATGCGGCAATTGTGGCGTCAGCCATTATATTGGTGAATATAGTTAGTGTGAGTAGTAATGATGTAGGAAGTTCATTTTCTTCTTTGTTGGTTTGTTGGATATATTCTCTTGCTTTATAATCAAATATTTCGTCTTCTGAGTTGAGGTCTTCTGATTCTTCAAGTATGTCAGCTTCAAGTATAATTCTTCGAACAGTTGTATCAGCATCTTCAATAAATGCTATATCGGTGTCAGATAAGGCTCTTGAGTCCTCTAGTTTTGGCAGCTGATGGTAGGCATAGTTATTTGTTATGTTTCTGCAAGTATTTGTTACTGCTTTTTATATATTACTCTTATAACTCTTCCCCTTTTGAGAAAATAGCATCTATACTATTTCTGTAAGGACTTGTGATATTTTTCCAGTGCTTCATCTGCATTTGTCAAATTGCTAAGCAGTTCCCATGTCGCATTGTGTAAGGGGTATCCTTTCTACTTGATTAGGTATTGTGGTGTTGATCTGTTGCCTTGTTTAGTGATCCATTGATCTAAGATTTCTTCTACTTCGAATTCTTTTGTGTTATTGACCAAAATTGGTATAGGTAGTATGACTTGTCTGTCTGGAAATAGGTCATTATTATTTGGTATGTAACATTTCAGTAATGATATATGAAACATAGAGTAGATCCTCATTGTTGGTAGTAACTCCAGTTTGTAAGCAACAGCTGATATTTTTGTGATAATTTTGAATGGTCTGAGAAACTTATTCTGAAGTTTTTTTGAAGGTTGATTAGATAATTGTTACAATGTGATGTGTCTTGATGACAGTAAGACTATTTCGTCTATCTCAAATAATTCTTCACACCTTTTTTCGTTTGCATATTTTGTCTGTTATAATTGTGCTTCATGAATTGCATCTTGTGCCTTGATCAGCAGGTTGGTCATTCATGTCATAAAGTCATCAATGGCTTGTACTATTGATTCAACTTTTTCTAGTAACAGAGTTGCTGGTGTCAGTGGGTGATAGCTATAGTTTAGAAAGAATGGCAATAGTTTCATTGACTTTTGCTGAGCATTATTATATGCAAATTTGGTAGCAGTTAAGTGTTTGTCTCAATCATTCTGTTGATAGTTAATGTAAGTTCTAAGCATTTGTTCTAATGTATAGTTCATACATTCTGTTTATCTATCGGTCTGTAGGTAAAATGCAGTTGAGAGTGCTATTTTTGTTCCAAGTGTTTTGAATAGTGATTATCAAAAGTTGCTTATAAACTTTGGATCTTAATCACAGATAATAATTTGCAGTAGTCCATATAGGCAAAAAATATTGTTGAAAAATATTTTTACTATATCAGATGCAGTATCAGTTGTTTTACTTACAACAAAGTGAGTTTGTTTGCTGAGTCAATCAACGAAAATAGTTATTGCATCTTTTCTAGATCTTGTTTTCAGCAGTTAAATGATGAAGTCCATACTGATTTGTTCCCATTTTTCAGCAGATATAGGTAGCAGTTGTAATAGTCTAGCAGGTGATTGTCTGAGTGTTTTATTACATTGACAAGTATTACAAGAGGCTATAAAGCTCTTAGTGCTTGTAAACATTTTCAACCAGTAAAAATTTCTAGTAAGTACTTTATAAGTTTTATCAAATCCAAAGTGGCCTACTAAAGGTATATCATGATATTCTTATAGAATCTTGATATAAAGGTTTGATGGTATGAAGAGTCAATCTTTATAATAGAGGTTGTTGTTTCGACTCTTGAATTTGTTTGTTGTATCTGGTTTGGTGTTAAGTTCTTCTATGATTTTCTACACTTCTTTATCTACTTGAACTCCTTCTTAAATTTCTTGTATCCAGTTATCTGTGATTTTGATGATAGCTTTGATTTGTTCATCCTTCTGTTATTATCAGAATAATGCATCTACTACAATATTAAGTTTTCCAGGTTTGTAAATTATTTCGAAGTGGTAGTTATTGAGGTGATCCATCTATTGTGCTTATCGGGTGGAGAGGGTCAGCTGTTTGTTCAGATATTTGAGTGATTCATGATCTGTATAGATCAAGAATTTGTTGCCTATCAGGTAGTGTCTCCAGACTTATATTGCATTAATTATTGCAAGTAATTCCTTTTCATGAACAGGGTAATTTCTTTCTGCAGATGACATTTTTCTTGAATAGTAGGCAATAGGTTGGTCTTCTTACAAAAGTATAGCTCCAATTGCATAATCTGAGGTATTAGTAGTTACTATAAATTATAGGTTCTGGTCTGGGCTTCTAAGAACAGGTGTGGTTATTAATTTTTCTTTCAAAGTTTTAAAGACTATGTCATAGTTTTCATTCTATTCTTGGTTAATATTTGTGCCTATAACTGTTAGATCATGTAGATATGCTATAATTTCTATGTAGTTCTTGATAAACCATTAGTAATATCCTGCTAGTCCTAGGAAGGATTGTATTTCTTTGATTGTTGTTGGTTTTTCCCATTTCTTGATTACTTCAATTTTTGTAGGGTTGACTAAAATACCTTGTTCATTAATTCAATGTTTAAGATATGCAACTTCTTTTTGTAAAAAGTTACATTTGCTAAGTTTAGCATATAGCTGATGTTTCCTCAGTATTTCTAGTACTTGGCAGAGATATTGTAAGTGTTCTTCTTTTGTCTTGCTATAGATCAGTATGTCATCAATATAGATAACTACAAATTCATCAAGTAGTGGTCTGAATATATCATTCATTAGCCCTTGAAATGTTGCAAGTACATTTGTTAGTCCAAAAGGCATGACTTTCCATTCATAATGTCTATATCGAGTTCTAAATACTGTTTTCAGAATATCTTCTTTAGCAATGTGGATCTGATAATATTCTAATTGTAAGTCGATTACTGAGAATATAATTGCTCCTTTGAGTCAGTCAAATAATTCCATGATGTTGGGTAATGTATATCGGTTCTTGATAGTTATATTGTTAAGTTGTCGATAGTCGATATATATTCTAATTCTATCCTTCTTTTTAACAAATATGATAGGTGCTCCGAAAAGTGATATGCTCAGTTGAATAGATCCTCATTTGATTAATTCTTCTAAAGTTTTCTTGAGTTCTTGTAACTCTGGTCCAGATAATTAATAAATTTTCTTGAATAGTGGTTCTGCACTAGGTATTAAGTCAATTCGGTAATTGATACTTCATTTTGATAGTAGTCCTTCTGGTAAGTTTATAGGGAATCAGTCTGCAAACTTGGTGATAAGTAGTTATAGAGATATGTCCAGGCTATTAATGTCTATATCAGTTTTAGTGGTTATTTTAGCGATGTCCTTTTTTGTAATAATGTAGCAGTAAACTATATTGTCTTTTTCAAGGTATTGGTAGAATTTTTTAGCAGAGTAGAGTCAGATCTTGCTATTCCTTGATTTGGAGATCAATTTGATATCCTTGTTTTGATGAGTAAATTCCATGGTTTCACTTGGCCAATCAATGTTAGAGTTCTTCTGATCCAGCTAACTTTTTCCGAAAACTATACTTGGTCCAGACATGCCTATGATTTTGAAGTTCAGTACATCCTGGTATGATTTGATTGATATTAAAAGATTCTTGGTAGTAAACGGTATCTCAGTGTGTTGAGTAATCAAATGGTAAGTTAGTAATCCACTCTTTGATGACTTGGCAATTATTATATCCTTATACAGTAGATGTGAGGTTGGTGAATTGGTGTTCAGCTCATGTGATGGAAACAATGTCATGATCTCCTTTGATGTTTTTGTAGAGGAAATCTTGAAATGTGTTGAAGTAGGCTTCAATTCTAAGGGGGTTTTTGAATTCTTCTAAAAGTTTGTTGTAGAGTTCAAGGTATGTTTTACCTCATAAATGAGCTACTTTTGTTGAATCAATACTTCATAGCAGTTGCTGATATTGTGTTTACTTGAAGGATTCTGTGATGTATGTAGCCTCTCTAGCTGTTAGAAGTGAGATGTGTGTGATGTTTTTAGTAGTACTCTGAGTACATTAGTTATGTCTAAAAGAAATTAGTAATTCTAGGCCTTTGTAAAAATATTAGTAGTATGTTTCTGATTATTATAATGATTTTTCATAACCGCTGCTACTAAAGTTATATCTTACCAGGTCAAAGGTTTTCTAGGCAGATCTTACCACCAGATTGTTGCTGATTTTCTGAGAAATCCAGCAATTTTATTGACCTATGCATATGACTTGGTATATACTTGTTCAGGTGTATGATTAATGTTGTTGGTAAGCCTATCATCTGGTACTTGATCATCATTCCAGCTGTTGGCATTGTAATTGGCTTCAACAGCTGATATGAATGTGGCAACTTCTTTGGCTTCTCCATCAAAGAGTTGTAGGTTGACTGCTTTGGTTGTCTGACTGAGTTGTGCTACTTGTCCTACAAGTGCAGTTAAGGCTGCTACTTGTGCAGTTAATGTGGTGATTGCGGCATCGGCTATTATATCAGTGAATGTAGTTAGTGTGAGTAGTGGTGATGTAAGAAGTTTGTTTTCTCCTCTGTTAGTTTGTTGGATATATTCTCTTACTTTGTGATCAAATATTTCGTCTTTTGAGTTGAGGTCTTCTAATTCTTTAAGTATGTTAACTTCGAGTATAATTCTTCAAACGGTTGTATCAGCATCTTTAATAAATGCTGTGTCAGTGTTAGATAAGGCTCTTGAGTCCTCTGGTTTTGGCAGCTGATAGCAGGCATGATTGTTTGTTATATTTCTGCAAGTGTTTATTGCTACTTTTTATATATCACTCTTACAATTATCTTCTTTGAATATTGTATAAAATTAATCAGGTCTTCTGCAAAGTTGATCTTTTCATTTTCTTGAGGTTTTCTAGCAGTTCTATATATTGGTATGCCTCAATCAGGCTAACTCAGACTTTATAGAAGTTGTTCCAGCAGGGCATGGTTTTTCTTGAAGCAGTTTTGGTAAACAGTGTAGGGTAGGATCATTTTTGTTATTTTTTTATAATTAATATATTATTCTTTTTATACTTGTAATATAGTATAATCCTTCTCATTTCAAGTTCAATTTTGCTGACTATAAAGACTTTACTATATTCTAGTATAGTAAGACTTGATCACTAATCTTCAACTTTTCAGTTTCCTTGTATTCCTTATTATAATTCTTCTTTTGATAATCTTGTATAATAGTGATAAATTCCCTTATCTTGTTTTAGACATAATATAATTCTCAAATTTCCTTTATTACATGGTGTTCTATTTGTACTTCCTAGGGGGTATGGCTGAGTTCTAAGATATTCATTACTTGGTCTATCAGCTGATAAGCTTTTTTCCTATAAACTAGCTCAAAAGAGGTGAACTTTATTATCTCTTGTTTTATTGTCTATAGTGTAAATAAGGTAGAAGATAGGTACAGGTCCCAATCTTCTCCTTGTGATTGTACTACTTTAGTAATTATATTCTTAATAGTTTGATTCATCCATTTAATAAGTCTATTTTCTTAAGGATGGTAGGCAGTAGTCTTTATCTAGTAAATCTCAAAGTATTATATCAATATCTGTATGAATTCATTAATGAATTTAGTTCCCTAATCAGAAGTCATTTTATGAAGTATCCCATAGCAGTAGATAATATCTTCATAAATAAAGGATGCAATGTTAAGAGCATCTGCAAGAAGCAAAGCTCTTACTTTGGGGTACTTAGTTAGATAATTTACTACTACTACAATATATCAGTTTCTTCTAAGTGTTCTTAATAGTGGTTTAACAATATCTATTCTAATATGTTTGAAGGGTCCTCTAGGTATAATTGGTTATAAGGCTTCAACTTTCTTTCCTTGATGCCTCTTCTGGCAAGTGTTGCATCTCCTAATATATTCTCTAATATCTTTATACATATTCTTTTAATAATATTTTTCTAATAGTCGCTGATATGTGTTGTCTATGCCCATATGTTCTGCAAGCTAATAATCATAAGAGGCCTGAAGTACTATTTGCTTTTTGTGTTCAGGAACTACAAGTCATATCTATTCTCTATATCATTAATAAAATATATTATCCTTAATAAAATAGTTGAGTACTGTTATCTATATAAGCTATTGATCATTTTCATTCATCATTCCAGTAAAAGTTAGGTTACTAAGATAATCCAAATATCTATTGTAGAGTTTAGTATCCATTAGATAGATATTTTTTTTGGTTTAGGGTATTAATCTCAAATAAACTGAAGTAGGCATGAGAGGGTGTTTATATTCTGATAATTTTATCTTTTTCTATATTGTATTGTAAAATTGTATTTCTAAAATATTGCTAACCATTGTATATATATTCCTATTAGATTCAGTTTGTTCTAGAGCTATTTGAGAGCTGAGTGGTCTGTTATTAAGATAAACTACTTTCTGATTAGGAAGTAGCAGAAGTATTATATTGCTTAAACAACTGCTATATATTCTAGTTAGATATCTCTATAAGAAGGTTCTGCTCTATATATATAGATCATAGCCTACAGCTCCTTCAGTTTTTCTCTTTAGTATAATTGCAGTTTTCATCAGTTTCTTAACTCAAGTTGCTGTTTCTATTTCTTCAACTATGAATACTTCTTCAGAAGTAGGGATATTAGATTTTTTCCACTGCTTGTGAGTTGTATCTTGAGATAGGTTTTACCATAAGTCCTTTCACTACTAATATTGCATATTGATATATTTATTGAGGTAAATTATTTCTTTCAAGGCAATAATTTCTTCCTCTAAGTCTGAGTTACTTTCTTTAATTAAAATGGGTCTATTATCTTCATCATTATCCTAGAATAAGGCTCTAACTTTGGCAGGTATCTGAGTAGTATAAACTTTATTATCCTATTCATTAGATATTTCCTTATCTTCATTTTCTTTAGGTATGGTCTGTTCTTGTTCTTGATTATAGCATTCTCTCCAAGTTCTATGATAGTTAATGTCATATGGTTCATCCAGGTATATGACCTAATTTTTGCATTCCTAAAGGTTATAGGGGTTAACTTCACTCCAATAGCATCCTTGTAGGTAGATGTTGTAGTTTCCCTAAAGGTGTTCTTTGTCAATATATCCAATATTTGTCTAGAAGCAATCTCAGACTTCTTTTATATTATCTGTAAATGGGTGAGGGTTCCTTCTATTGTATGGTCCTTGATTCATTAAAGGTGGGATCCTATGGTGAGTTTGTGATAATCTTAGTTTCTTAATCCTTCTTTTGGGTAGTAGGTATATCTTCAAGATGTTCTAGTAGAGTATCAACTTTATATCACTGCAAGTGCATATCATTTCAGTGCAATAAGCACATTACTCACAGAATAGGCATCTTGTATTCCTCATATTATATTTAATCAGCTGGTTTTTCTCCAAAGACATCAGGTGGCAATATTTACTATAGATCACTATGTTGGCTTCTTCTTCTTCTATCATATTGATGTGCACCTATCTAGAGGTTATTTCTTTATTCATATCACTTTCATCTTCAGATCTCTAGATAAGTTTCAGTACTACTCCTTTCTGAATGTCCAGGGGTATACTGAACTTCCTTCTATAGTTGATGAAGATTAACCTCTGTACATCTAAGTTAATCCTAGCTTTGGCTTTCTTCAACCAACTATTGTCTAAGATAGCATTATAGGATTATATATTGATGACAATCATTCTGATAGATATAATCTCTATTCCAAACTGGACTGGTACTTCTTGGAGTACTCCTAAAGGTATGTTGCTTTTTCTACTTACAACAACTAAGGTAGAGATAGCAGATTTATCAATATCTCATCCTAAGTGGTCTAGGAAATGCTTGATAATGATACTGACTCCTGTTCTTATGTTGATAATAACTGAGCATACTAATCCTCTAATGTTGTATTATACATAGATAGATAAGGTATAAATCTATTCTTCCTTCTCTTCTTTGATAGTATTAACTTCCTCATATCAAATAGTTGGCTTAGTTTCAGTAATCTGTGTTTTCACCTTCTGCTTTGTTGATGATGCAATCTGGAAGAGTTGCTTGAAGATAATGTTAGCCTTCTAACTAGTAATATCTTACCAAGGATTATATTTGAATTCTCTGACTCTTCTGGGTTTCTTCTTCTTGTTCTCTTCTTAATCTATCATTTCTTCATCTTCAGTGATTGAGATAACTGTCTTACTGAGTTGCATTGTTTGCTTAAAGGCTTTATCTTATTAGTCTTCATTTAGCTGTTATCTTTGCATTAGTTTCTTGAGTTTCTCAATGATAACTTCAGGTACTTGAGCTAGTTTCTTCCTTGGATAGGGAGTCTTCCTAGTAGCAGTATAGCTGACTGTTTTAATAGAGCAGGCTTCTAAATATTCTTTATTGAATTCTTTATCTTCTTCTTTAATTTCTTATACTATATTAGTATAGTTAGCCTTCTTATCTTCCTCTTTCTCTTGGCCTTTCTTCTAACTTCTAGTTTAGTAATCCTTGGCAAAATGACTATACCTTCTATAGAAGAAACAATTTATTTCAGTCTCATTTTATTCTTTGGTAATATAGGTTCCTCTTAGCTATTTATTCTAACAAATTACCTTGGCTTTAAGATCAGTGATGTGTACTATTATTTCAGAGAACATCTTGGTAATCTTTTCCATCTTATCTTTGTGTATTATCTTTTCTATTTTTGCTATGACTGTTAGTTTGATGGTATTCTCTTTAAGTGATTTAGCTAATGTTAATACCATTTGGACTACAGATATTCTAGTATTGAACTTCCTATGCAAGTCTTGTAGTAACTTATCATATAAAAATATAAAGTATCCTACTTTGATATCCTAAAAGGCTTGTGCTATTCTAATCTTTTCTTCCATTCTTCAGGGGCTAAACCTCTTGATATAGTATTGAAGATCTGTGGGTAAGCTATTCATAAATACTATTTCTCATATGACTAAGCTGGTTTCTCTATAAAGTTATATGTACTAATCAATGGTAGTAACCCAATTTTCTAGGTACTGGTTGATTGAAATCTTCATATTGAATAGTTGCTTCTTAATCAATTCTCATTTCTGTTTAGTAAAATATTTCTCTTCTAATTAGATTCTGATGGTATCCCAATGAGCAATAGCTAATTATACAGGTATGGCTTCATTTCCAGCTGCTGCAGTAGCTGTAAGAAGCAACTCTTCTAGTCCAGTAGCTCCTGTATCTATTAAGGCTAGGTAATATGTTTCTCTTGTGAGTTCTCTAAGTTAGGCAGCTAGGATAGTAATCCATCAGATGCTGGCTAGTCCTTTAACTGTAAAGTAGCTCTCCAAATTATCCAGAAATTCTCAAACATACTTCTTGATATATCTATAAAAGATAGATAGTCTGTCTGACATAATTTCTTTATTCTCTTAAAGTCTTCTCCTAGGTAGATATAGTAATGTAGGTGGTAGCAGTAGTAGTACTGTTCTTGCTTTTGTTTTCTACTATAGGTTTTAGCAAGTTCAGTTACACAATATAGATAACAATATTAGGAAAATAGTTTTAGTTCTATAGATATTCTAGAGTTGTTCATACCTATTTTAGCCTGTTTGCACATTCAATTACAAACAGCAACTGAACAGCAATCAAACAATAATATGAACTATTATACAAGCATAGATGTTAGTCATAGACTATTGTGACAAATGTACCAATAACCAGTTGTTCGTTCGTTCATATATACCAAGTGAGAATGCTCAGAGTGTCAGATGCGATATCTCCCTTTGCGTATCCTTACTACAGCTTTGTGCTGTGCTCTTCAGGCTTTACTATAACTGATATTGAGATATTCCAAGACTCTGTGCAAACTGATTTATTTAGATAGAAATAGAGGGGGTATTTATATAAAATTGAAGGACTAAGAAAAGATGGCTTCACTACAAAAATACTATCTGATCATTGTGAATTGCTGGGTAATCTGAATCACAAAAAAAACAGCTCAGAAAGTTGATCTGATTGATATCTAAGAGATAATCAGTGATAGATGGGATCAGGAATCATTGCCAGAAGGTCACAGAACATTCTTGAAAATCAGGCAAGTTGCGCGTCGATCGTCACATCTGGGGGCTCAACTGGGAATGTCTCGTCCTCGAGACAAAGGGAATAAAATAAGCTCGTAAGTGAATTGGCGATATATGAGAGAAGCTAATAAAATAAACTCTGATTGTAAGTAGGGTGCTGTGGTGAGCATAACGTTGTGTCCAAATTATCCGAAAATATAAAAATAAGAAAATACTATTCTTGATAAGGATATTACTAAATAAAGAAGTGGCTCATCATGTTTCCATAAACAAATGACTCCTGAAAATGTGGAATATAAAATAAAAGGGATAATAAAATAATATATCGAATAATGTTCAAATGCAAATAAATGAATAAGTGTTCATCGAAGATCGCTAAAAATAAATATAATAATGTCCGATCTGAATAAGGGGAAAAGTTACTGAGGTGATAAATGAAATGTACATGTACGTCAAATGAAAATCAATCGAAAATAATAAATAAATTAATTGTTCGATAAATAAATAACTGAATCAAATAGACTCCGGGGTGCCGAAATATTAAAATATATAACTGAAGACCTGGGCTTGCATTTTCTTTCTCTTTTTCCCGTATGTCGTCATATCATTGCATATGCTGATCTCATCAGGTACGTGTTCGGGTATTCGTATACGTCTGTTCGGGTATGCGGTCATTCTGGATTCGTAGCGCTCAGCTTGCTTGCTTGTCCTGCTTGTTTCGGTCGTTTCGGTCGTTTCGGTCATTCTGACTTCTTTTGTTTTTCATTTTTCATCGCAGATTTTGCTAGAATCCCCAAGAATCTCTCTGCGTGGTGCGCATGTGAGTCATTCTGCTGATTTTGGTAAGTAAACTCTAGATTTTATCATATGCGGAGGTCGCAGTGCATTCCTTCATTCCTTGCATAATTCGGGTACGTGATTCTAACATTTTGTTTATCCGCGAAGCTTGTTTTCAGGTGCGAGCTGATTCGTCGTTTATTTTCCTTCTGACTCTTAGGTCATTCGTGCAGATTGGGTCCTTGGTTGGGTGTCCTTCTGGCTTCGTACGAGCTCATTCAACACTGACGATCTGAACTGATTCGCCAGGGTTATCGGCGGGCTAGACTAACAACGAGGTAAGTGATTCGGGTGGGTACGTGTGTGTACGCGCATGTTGTGCTTGTCTGAATGCTGCATGTCAGTCAGACTGAATCTCGCTATGAAGTGTCGTCGGTCATGAGGTCTTGGGGGGGGGCATGGGATTCGCACGTGATTCCGTTTCTGATGACTCACTTTCGGCAATTCATTCTGGCTGGGGGGGTCTCATTTTGAGTGTAAGCTTCGTGGCTAAATCTCATCGTTTCGGGTATCTCGTCATATGTGTCTTGCTCTCTTGTTGTCCGAATTTGTCTCTCTTCGACAAGGGTTGTCTGCTTGCTTGGGTCAGCAATGAGGTGTCCGGAATGAGGTCTCTAGCCTGGGTAAGTTCTTGGGGTCATGCTGAGATTCGGGGTAGATCTTAGGTAGTAATTCGCACATGATTCCGGCAGGTATAAGAATGGGTCGATGTCTCTGTCTTGCAACTCCAAACGCCAAAAAGTCTTCTAATTCACACACTACTCCTTTCTCCTATACTTCAATTATAACTTCGCAGTACCAATGATATCCAGTTACTATTGACGATTTCGTTGGGTCAAGTCCTCCTTCAAGTCCTTCTGTCTTTGACAAGTGTCGCAGGGACGACGATGACGAGGTTATCTGTGAAACTTCTCCCACCAGTCGTCATTCTCGAATTGCGGCAGACGGCGATGATGAGATTGTTCACGAAACTCCTCTGAGTCAGCAGTTTTGGGACACTGCAGATTCTAACGGCGATGACAAGTATCCTCCCAAGCGTCAATGGATGGGTAGGTAGACACGAGGTATCTGTTATAATCTTTGGTAATTGATCGGAAGTGTCCTTGATCATTACTGATTTCTTTTCCTATGATTTTTCTATGTATTTCTAGCACCTCTAGCTCCTTCTGTACATCATGTCGATTCTCCAATCTTTAGCAGTCCAATACTGAGTCCTTCAGATGCAGATGCGGATGTAGATGCAGATTAGTCCAATATCTTAGTTATCAGTGCTATCGAAAATGATGATGACGATGAAGAATATGGTCTTAGTCGGTGGTGGGGGTTTCCTGTGGCTGAAGCTTCTAGCCAGTATTCTGACGACGACGATGATAGGGTAGCAACTCAGCTGCTCGATGAGGGCTTTGATATTGATGCGACACAATATCCTATCCAAGATAAGTACTATAGTCTGCAGGATCTTCCTGAAGTATTTTCATTTACTAACAATTTTCTTGTTCTATGTTTTTACTATATTTTATAAATTGTTCACAGATTCAACAACTTCTGAGAGATGCTCTGATACTAAGGTTGATGATGAGAGAAGTCCTGAGCCAGCTTCGGAGTCTGATTCTGATATTGATTCTTTTGATTATTTTTCTCCTATGATTCTGTCTGATATTGATGAGGAAGAAGAAGAATTTCTAGAGGTCGATCAGGTCAGTCGATCGATTAGATAGCTTTGCTTCCATGTATTGATCAAGAGCTGATTCAGCAATAAAGATATCTTCAGTCAACGATTCGTTTCTTCTCTGAGTTGCTGTAATCATTTTATTCTTCCTCTAGGGCAGGTGTTGGTAGTCCTTCTGATCATTTCCTATAGTGTATACCAGGGTGCGCTAGCTTCGAGGTAGTTATAATTTATTGATTTCTTCATTTTTCCATTTCTCCTTCATTTGGTTTGGTCAGTTCGGTTCGTTTGACTTGCATTCAGTAATTGTTCAGGTATTGTTCAACTTATTCGGCGATCATTCAATTATTTCTTTCGATGTTTGCGGTATGCCTGTTCGCTCGTTATTGCTCTTCGGCAATATTACTCTCTGTCCATTTTGTTCTCTGGTGATTGTGTGTAAATATAGGTCTTGTCTTGGGTGGAACCTGGTCGTACCAGTGATTCGAACTTGCATCAGTCAATGCATGCCTTGGAGTCTCCTAGTGGTATTTTCCTATAGCACGTGCCAGTTACGCTTTTCGAAGTAGTCCATTTGTAGCTTTGGGTCGTTTCGTTTTGTACAGAGCATCAATTTAATGAGTCCGCGGTCATAACAGTTCGGTCCTGCTTGAATGAGGACATGAGCTTCAGTCATTTTCAGCCTTCGAGCTTACTTGATAAAGCTCCTGCCAGTCGGCATCAAGATGTGATAAATGTACCAATAACCGGTTGTTCGTTCGTTCGTATGTACCAAGTGAGAATGCTCAGAGTGTTAGACGCGATATCTCCCTTTGCGTATCCTTACTACAGCTTTGTGCTGTGCTCTTCAGGCTTTACTATGACTGATATTGAGATATTCCAAGACTCTGTGCAAACTGATTTATTTAGATAGAAATAGAGGGGGTATTTATACAAAATTGAAGGACTAAGAAAAGATGGCTTCGCTACAAAAATACTATCTGATCATTGTGAATTGCTGGATAATCTGAATTACAAAAAAAACAGCTCAGAAAGTTGATCTGATTGATATCTAAGAGATAATCAGTGATAGATGGGATCAGGAATCATCGCCAGAAGGTCACAGAATATTCTCGAAAATCAGGCAAGTTGTGCATCAATCATCATACTATAAACTATTATTAATAAACTAAATATCCATGAGCATGAATGCTAGTCCCAAACTATGAATTAAAATTAGCAAACTAAATAAATATATCTATGAGCATGAATGCTAGTCACAGACTATAAACTAACTATTTGCAAATAAAACAGTTATATAAACAATATTAGAACAGGTTATAAAAAAGGTATAGGCATGAATGATTTTGTTTTATTACTTGTTATACTAATGTTTTACTATATATTCCTATTTGATATTGCTAAAACTACTTTTTTCTGAATTATTCTAAATGATTCTATTACTTCCTATCATTGCCATTATTCTCTCTCTCTATTGTTCTAGGTGGTATCAAATCCAGCTCCAAGGATATATTAGAAATCTCTAAAGGCAATTCATCAACATTATCATCATCAGATTGTTGCCCAGAGTTCCTAAATTTAAACTTCTGAGCTAAGTCTTGAATCTGGGCTGAAGCAATATGATCTTTGACCTTGTTCACTATCCTAACCTATTTGAGATATATTTTCTAGTATTTTTTCTTGTTAAAAGTTTTCAAATAAGATTCAGGCTATATAACATATTTAAGCTAGATATATAATTAGAAAAGATAAAAATATAATCAGAAAAGAGTTTGTGGAACAAGTTTTTATAAAATATCAAAAATGTTAGTAGAAAAATACTCACAAATGTAGTAATAACTGCAAGTATATGATGATTGATATTCTTGCTAGGCTTCACTACTTCGATGAACTATAGTTTCTTATTGAACAACAAGTAATGTAGAGATTGTTTGATGTAGTTGCTAATAAAAGGATTTATATACTTTCTTAACTAGTCCTTATTATATATAAATCTGTTATCTTATTTTAAATACTAAATGGTATCTTGACAAAGGTACACTACTTTGAAAGGGACCATTTTCATAGGGAACTCAATATTCTCAAATATATAATCAAATTTTTTTTCAAAAACCTTATGAATGTGGAAGCATGATACAGTTATTTGATGAGCAATTTATATAAATAAGTCATGAATAAGTTCATAAACCAGAAAGGGAATTATTGGAACTATTAATGACAAATCAAATTATCATAGCATAAATCTTGCCATATTCATCATTCTTATGAAGATCGAAATCCTCTAGAATTTTTATAATAATACCATCATTTTTATCATTACAATTGAGAAACAGATCTTTAAAGAAAAGATGCTAGATAAGCTTTTGCATGATAGTTCTCCATTTCATATCAGAAATCTTGTAGTTTATACAGAGTTTGCCAACTGGTAAACTTGAACTAATAATGCAAAATAAGTTTGGAATTGTTAGATATATAGAAATTATTAATAAAAATAAATTGTACATATAATTAATAAGTAATATAATATAACATATGTTTTTTTTCTTTTTGATTTAGCTTTTTTTGAAATTTGCTTTATGACTTCCATTAAAAGCAATTTTATTTCTTCCTTGCTAACCTTAAGAGTTGGTACAAAATTGCTGCTGTCAGATTTCTTATTCATAGACTTAGACATGTTCACATTCTTGTTCAAACTGGTAGTAGTCCTAGTGCTCTTGTTTGAGTATGTATTTGTAGGCCTAGATGTATTCCTCTTTTCAAGCCAGCTATGTTGTTATATATTTATATTGCTGTTGCCCTTGTTCTCTCTCTCACTTTCACTCTTACTGCTGTTACTCTTGCTTTCTGCATTATTATTGCTGTCTGATAAAGCATTGTCTAAGCAATTGTTAGATGAATTGCATCTGATTTGGTATTTATCTCTATCTCTAAAGGGTTCATAGTACCATTGTTAGCATTTGTCATCCCAAGAGTCTTTGTCCTATTGTTGGTAATTGTTTTCACTATCTTCATCAGAGACTTCCTGACACCTTTGGCATTTGGCAAAATTTAGCCTATCTCTATTCTCATTGATAATTTTATGGTGCCGTAGATGTTTGGTTGTTTTATACTTTTCAGAGTCTCCAACAATACTGTAGGATTATTGGTATTTGTTTAATGTATCACAGTCTTCCTCAGAGACTTTGTCTTGGTTATCTCTATCCTTATTCTCATTAAAGATTTCATAGTTTTGTAAGTGTTTGGTTGTTTTGCACCTGTCAGAGTCCTCAACACCTTTACAAGATTATTGAGGTTTGTTCAAGGTACTATTGTAGTCTTCATCAGAAACTTCTTTAACAATTTCGCATTTTTGTAGCTATTTAGTTGTTTTTGTATCTGTTAGAGTTCTCAACACCTCTACAAGATCATTAGGATTTGTTCAAGGTGCCACTATAGTCTTTAAAGACTTCTTCATCTTGAGTCTTGAATATATTTTCCAAGGGCCTGGCTTTGTTTGTAGATTTTAGTGCAAACTCATTTATAGACTTTGGTATAAACTTATTTATAGACTTCAATGCAGACTTATTTATGAACTTCAGCACAGATTTCCCAGCTCTGGTCCTAACCATTAGGATATTGGTGTTCTTTTGATAGAGTACTAGAGAAGCTTGTAGGGAATTTTGTTTTTGGATAGTTTTTTTTTTTGTTTTTGTTTTTTAGATTTTTTTGTTTTTTTTTTATTATGAGACAATAGAAAAAATGATGCCTTTTTATACCTGAGATCATTACTAAAAGTTCAGCTAGTTTGGTGAAGTTGGCAGATAAAAAAATATTGTAAAAAATATTTTGCAGAATAAGAAAGCTTAATAAATAAGAAAGTTTAATAAATAAAAAAGTTTGACAAACAAATGTAACAAAGGGACATGTAAAAACAAATGCACCATTTGATTTTGACTAAGCCAATCAAAATTCAAGGCATCATGCTCTGTCATGCTCTATTTTGGATGTTTATGACATTTTGGGTATTTATGAATCTTGTTTTCATTCCTTATAAACCTCTAGTTCAACCTTATGAATACAAAATAACTATGTTTATACCCTTATCTTTTTGGAATATATACACAAACACTCCTATTTAGTCTTTTACATTTGGTGAACAAAATATGAACATTATGGTATTTTGTTAAACAATGTCTTCACTCATAGTGTTTGTTTTCTGAACTTTGTAATTAATATAAAGCTTTTTTGTATCTTCTGCAATCAGGGATTCAAATCTACCTTGGGCCTTACTCGACATACCTATAAAAAAATATAATATCTATACTCAATATTCATCTAAAAGCCAAAAAGCTGAACCTTCTATAAATAAGGACATTCCAGTTTGTTAAAACTTTGAGGATTTTACAATAGTCTATATTGATAAAACAAGATACTAAGATTATGATTCTCAGTTATTATTATCTACCAACCACACTACACTAGTACATAAGCAACCATCAAGTCTATATACTCCAGATATTCAGATTAAACATGCATAACTAGTCATTGACAGCAAACCAACCACAACTGATATCATCCATGAACTAATTACTATTGACAGCGAGCTAACTACAACTGATGTCATCTACAAACTAACTACTATTAACTGCAAATCAACTACTGTTGACAGTGAGCCAACTGTAACTGATTTTATCATCTATAAACTAACAACTGACAATGAACCAACTTATTATGTTATCCATGAACTGACTGGTAGCATAGTTTTTGATAGTAAGAAAGTATACATATAATATAGTGAGTTTATAGAAAAACTCCAATAGATACCTAAGTTTGATATAAACAATTCTGTATATCTCTAGAAGTATGAAGGTGAAATTTGGTTTATAGAGCTGTTATTCCAAAATAGGAATATATTCTGAATAATTATAAATAGTCTACTTGGTGCTTTCACAAATGAACAAATTTTAATAGTAAATAGCCCTATCTAATTTATAAACTTTAGAGAAATAATAGAACTATTAGATGTGGTAGTAAAACAAGAAATGGTATATATACTTTAAATCTTTTTATATACAAGTATAGCTTACAATAAATACTTATGTTCTACTATTTATTTAGCTCTTTTACAGCAAAGTTTTCACTATTACAAACAAGTCTGAGACTTGAACTGGGCTATAGAAGTTGTTTTTTTAGGATCCTCTTACTGTAATACACAAATTAATATCAAATCCTTCTTTTGAAAATAATATAGTTTTCAAAGTAGAGAAATACTTTAGTTTAAGAACTTATCAATACTTAGAGATTTATTGGAGTAATTTTTGGTAGGAGACTCAGATAATAAATAATATTTATACTTTATCTTTTCAGTTTATGAATAATAATTAATTATCTATAGATTATTATTAAGTTACTCTTTCCTTTTATAGTTTGCAGATTAAACTTCCTGCTGGCATAACTGTAATCTCAGTATTGCTTGGAATAGATCAGATGCATTGCAATCTGCTCAGATGTACCAAAATGTACCCACTATATATATTGATTGACAATATACCAAAACATATTTAGTGAATATATTCCTGAAATACATTTCCAGTAATTGCATATTTTCCAGTCCTTGAGGGAATACCAAAAGAGACTGAGATGGAGATTTTTATAAAGCAAAGGCAATTCTATATTATTTATATATGGTATAGATTCTTAAAGACCTTATTGAAGTAGGAAAGAGGTAAGTTTTCAGTTCACAAACTTTAATTTTGTTTTTCTTCAATAAGATTTATCATTAATTATCAAATATAAATAAATTTTTAGTAGTATTATTATGCATGGACCAGATGGTAGACTTTATGATTATTATCTAGTGGTTATGTCATTTATAGCTGACTATCTAGAAATATATTTGATATGCCTAGTTTGTACAAACTATGCCTGTTCAGTGTATATAGCTTCTAATGATAAATTTTCTTATCTTGATAAGAAATACTACCTATGAACAGTCACTGAAATAAAAAAAATGATTGCAAGCATATCCAAGAGTATTTTAAAGAGTAATAACTAAAAGGCTAAGAGACTTCTGCAGAAATATGGGCTAAAAGGGCAAAAAGTATGTATTTAAGTATAGTTAGAAATGAAATTTACTCTAAACATTTCTATTTGTAAATCTTATTTCCATTTAATTAATTCATTTAGAATATTTTGTGGGAACTGCCCTTTATGAATATTTACTCTACAATTATGCTTAACATGCTTCATCAAATTAAAAAGGTGTTTGAGAACATCTTATTAATTTAACTCTAGAAATCATTAGACGAAATTATAGTTCATATATAGCAAATTAATTAATACTTGAAATGAATCTTTGTATCCATCTTATTTCAAGATATTCTGGACTTAGAAAATTCAGTAAGGGAATTTCCCATTTATCTCAGATAATGGTAGCTAAATACTAATGTGACGGCCGACCCCCAACTTAACTGATTTTCACGAATTCTGTACTACGCTTGATTTAGGAGTTACTGTAACATTCTGTCCCCTTCCATTTTTAGTCATTGACAACTTTTATTTCTGCTTGACGACTTTTATTTCTGCTTGACGACTTTTATTTCTGCAAAATGCCACCACCAGAGTCATTACGTATTCTTTGCAACGATTGGATTGTATTTTCATAGCGAAGTCCTTATTAGTTGTTCTCTAGTCTTTCAATTTGTATAAATACCCCCTCTATTTCTATCTAAATAAATCAGTTTGCACAGAGTCTTGGAATATCTCAATATCAGTCGTAGTAAAGCCTGAAGAGCACAGCACGATTAGCTGTAGTAAG
>RBNK01000664.1:0-22141 GCA_003990785.1 Endogone sp. FLAS-F59071
AAAAAAAAAAAAAAAAAAAAAAAAAAAAAAAAAAAAAAAAAAAAAAAAAAAAAAAAAAAAAAAAAAAAAAAAAAAAAAAAAAAAAAAAGAGAGGGGGGGGGGGAAATATTTACCAATACATTGGTATCAACATCTTGTTCCTCAAGCTCACGCTCATAGAGAGATAAGCTGATCGCCAGAAGAACCAGGCGAGGTGGCCTTGCTCCTTAGCCTGCCGGTGCACTGATGACATGTCGACAACCGCCTCCCACGAGCCGATATAAGCCATGGTACCTGAGGGTGGTAGCCATGTATGCGAATGCGTTATTTGGCGATTTTAGCATAAAAAGGGTAAACTATGCATGTATCGTGTGAACTGCAGGGGATGGCGATCAGAGAACAAAAATGTATTTATTGCAGGTATTTGTACCTAAGTTGCGAAAGCTGAACTCTCCGACCTGTGCGTTGGCTCCTTCATGGGCAATCTTGTTTAATGCTGTAGCATATTGTTTAAGGAGTAGAAAGAGGTTATATGAGCAAATTCTACTGCGACTGCTCCTGTATTCGTTTTATGCGAAGGGGCTGGTACTTGTACATACCTCTTCCAAGGTAATGAGCCTTTTGGTTTGCGACTGGCGCACAACAAGGGAATACATTCCGAAATAAACCAATGAAAAATGGTAATTAGAGATAGTGCGAGTTTGATGAAAAAGTTAAACTGAGTAAAGTACCTTGTGCTGTGGCCGGCAGATCGTAATCTTTTATCGTTGCGCAATCGCCCAACGCATAACTTGTTCGCAAATACGTTTATTACGCCAGTAAAAATGATGTTAGCGTCAGCTACAAGAAACGTAAATTGTTCTCTCGAAATCGAATCACAACGTTTGGCAAAAAAAAAAAAAAAAAAAAAAAAAAAAATATAAAAAAAAAAAAAAAAAAAAAAAAAAAAAAAAAAAGGCATATAATTAATCATATGCTTTGTAATTGGCCATTGTCCATAACAAAGACTTACACATCTTCGATAGGCTGCATGGACTCCTTGTTCAGGACACGCAGGTGACCATCCGTGATAGTTCTAAAAAAAATGTTCCAAGGGGCATGTGGTGATAATATCAATAACTAGGAGCGAGATATTATTATTTAATATCACTATTTAAAATCACTTAACCTATGACTCCTCGTGTCTTTCGCCACAACTTCTAGTGACTCCACCAAAGGGTTTTGCATTATGCCCGTTGCCCACACAAGCATTCCATATGGCACTATGGCGAGTGATATCAAAGGTGTTGGCTTACAGTGTAAGGTGGTAAAATAAAATAACTTTTTTGTGAACAGTATGTGTAGTAAGCATCTCCTTGGCATCACTACACATCCTATAATGAAACGTACCTTCACCATCCTCGAGAACCTTTAAGTGATCTTTGTGAACCTCCTCTACATGCTTGCCTATTGAAAAAAAAATGTCAATTGATTGGTGTGAAAGACAGAATTTTCGACTGCGAATGAATCGGGAGCTTATACATTGAACGCTGAGATAAATCACGTACCGGTTCTTACTTGAATACCTTTCCTACGAAATCGCTTGGTAGCGTATTCTCTAAGCTTGTGGTCAAAGCTACCAAGAATCTGCGGCGCGACGTCGTACACCGTCATTTGGACTTTACCCATCAATGATGGGTAAAGCCGTGAGAGGTCTTCTGAGATAAAATCGTAAAGCTCTGAGGAAAACTCGATACCCTTTCGTAATGTAGATTTTCACATAGTCAGTATAAGCAAATTTTGCTCCACAATCTGATAACTGCTCAAAAAATATGCCCTAAGGATGGCAAACCAAGTGTTTATCTACCGTTGGCCCTCCGCCGACGACAGCAAAGTGAAGTAGATGCAATTGCTCTTTTTCGGTCATGCCTGGTTGCGAGGCGTGTTCAAAACCTTGTAGGAACAACAATATTTTGTAAGTACAACTGACTGGTATAACTTCTGTGTATCACCTTGTTCACTATATTCCTTCCTTCTTGTCAAAGATTTGCCCGCGTAGGACAATATTATATTAATCTCCAAATCATTTCCAGTAGAAAAATGGCATGTGCTCACATTCTAGCACGCGTGCTCGGATTTTCCTTGCGTCAGCTACATCCTTGAGAAATAGCGCGTGTTCTTTTACACCAGGGATTCCAAAAGTATTGGAATAAGCGCCAACGGATATCACGAGCTTATCGTACGAGATGGTAAATTTTTCCTTTTTATCATCCAAATTTGATGTACATGTGATGGTTTTGGTTTCCAGATCTGTTGATGTCAGAAAAATGGAAAAAAAAAAAAAAGTGTAAAATAGCAAAATCAAAGTGGAAAGTGAAGGTGAGAAAATAGTCAATTCTAATTAAATGTAACAAAGCACTTAGCATCCATCGAAGACAACGAAATCAACGGACCAATAGAATCGCACCACGCCTGGTAATATTGAATATTCTGTGAATAGGAACGAACTGGTTCCATAATGCAGCGGAACTCTAACGTGCCGACAGATGTGCTGTGTACAATAACAAGTGTGCATCGTCATACTCTAATTAAATAAACCAAGGTGTTCATCATGCGCTTTTCTGACATTCTGGGAATTACCTCGCCAAAAGTGGAGTGAAAACAAAATAATTCCTACAAAATCCGAGGAATTTAATGAGACGATGCAATCGCTATAACACGGTTTAGATGAGGTTTACTTTACACCGCTTTTACCTCGGAGATACTACCACTATTTCATAATCCTTCTTGTTAATATCTCGAAGGAGCTTAAATCCTAGATATTTGCAAAAATCCAACAGGAGATGGGTTGTAAGCTCACAGTATTAATGAGCTTTATCATCCTTCATTTCTCTTTTAGTGACTCGATACAAATTCGTCAAAGATCCAGGGTCACCGCCAGAATCACTTCCCTCTGTGCATTTTTCACTACTGTCCACGCCTTTGCAATTCTCCCGACTAGAAAAATGTAGATCCCCATTTTTACGACTTACCCGCCCAACCGGATCCAAGAATTACAATGCGTCCTATTGATCGTCAAACAAGCTTCTAAGATCATCTGACATTTGAGCAATAGCTTGCAACTTTAAAAGAGATGTTGACGATAATTAGTCCAACAAACCTTGCGACTTTCCAATGGTGGCTAGGAATCGCTTGCTTGATTGGAATGAAAATTTCCACGTAGGCATCAAGAGTGTCTTGCCAGCTACTCCTGTAAAGCACATCCATATTTTGCCTCAAAACCGATCGCTCTGGCAGCCAAGCCAATATCCAATAGGCTTAAGAGTGCGTAGAAACAATATCAAGACAAACCTCTGGAGAGAAAACTAAGGGAGGCCATGTTCAATAGCGCGGGAAGTGGGAGGAGAGAAACGAAAGGTTGAACGTTGAGCGGATTGTCAAGAAATGGGGCGTACTGCAACAAAGTGATCGCCGTTTTTTTTTCTTGTTTGTGCCAAATTTAAATCTAAACTCTCGAGATAACTGAGGCGGTCACACCCGATTTATGATTCATATATGATACGATAAAAAATTCTATGCCGATATCGAAGGTTGAGGTCAGGAATAAGATATATTTTTTTATTTGAGTGGTCCGTGATTTTGTAAGGATGATATGGGGCGTGCTGCAACAAAACCAGACAAAGTGAACATTTGAAAATAATGCTGAAATTTGCGGGACTTCTCGGAACTCTTGCATCATTACGTACGTCACGTGAGTACTAACTACCCATGTGCGAGATATTGAACGCCAATATCTTCAACAAATAAAATCCATATTACAGCTCCAGAAATGCAAACCCTCCACAAATGCAAGCCGAACTCGGGGCTTATTATTACAACCCATTATAAATGCAAATTTACCTAAAGGGGTTGTCTATCAAGAAAATTCTCTAACGCGGTTTATAAAGTATACAGATAATTACATAAACGAAACCTCTCAAATAAAACTCAACGTCGGATTCAACTAGACAAAGACTTCATCATAAGTCAGACATCCATCACAAAACATCTTCGGATTCATGCTATCTGTAGTCAAAAGTAGGAATATCGAGTTGATAGGTGGCTGAGCGCACGCGATACGCACTCTTGGCAACTGGTCATGAACTGCAGCGCTGTGCTGGAGGATAACCGAGGTTCTTCTGAATGACCAGTCAGCGCACCGCCTTCTATATTGGAGACCGTGATAGGTGGCCCCCGCGAAGGGAATAACCGAAGTTTTTGCCCCCCTACCACGGGCTCGAACATAGGGTTAGAACCCTCGACGGACTCTTGATTAAAAAAGAGGACATCGCTAATCATTAGACTTTGAAATTTCGTTTTGTCTCCCGCCATCCGAATACTTACGAACGTCCAAAGGGATTACTGCAATAGCCGGCCGTGTGCGCTCACAGAACAACTCTTGACAGCCAAGTGCGAGCTGCATCGCAAGATGGAGGATAACCGAAGTTCCTCAGAACACTCAGTTGTACTGTCTTCTATGAGAGCATCCGCCGCAGAGAGCCTTCTGACGAAGAATAACCGAAGTTTTTGCTCTCTGGGGTCAAATGACATCTCATAGGCCTGTCAGAATAAGAAAAAAAGGGGGGGACTTAGTTGACGTGACGAGAAACTGAAGTATCAAAGCGACTTCGATTTAAAGGTCAGCCCTGAGGCAACGAAACAAAATAAGTTGACGTGAAGAGAAATTTCATTGTTTACTGCCCGATATCACGTTGCACAGATGGGACAGCCTAAGCCGCCTGCGCGTGTATTGAACTCAATGGCTTCGCAAGAAGAGCTGGATTTTTTTATCAAGAATAAATCGCCTACGCCGGTGGCATTTTTCAAGGAATTTAACCACCAAACAAAAAAGACCGCCATATCGAGATGGAATTCTACCATTAACATGGTCCTCGCCAACCATGCCAACCCCATGCTTGCTGAGATCTGCAGAAAGTTTAAGCTGGGCAGATATAAGGAAGGAATCAACGCTTATTTTTCTAATACACCTAAATCTACTTTGGAAAAAGAAAAGGTTTTGTTGAACATATTTCTGTTGCCGATTTTGTCGCGTTCGAGCCTTCTTTGTAGAATTCGGTCGACCAAGCCCTAAGTGAAAAGACAGGCCACGCAATTCGGTGTCGGATTAACGATCTTCTTCCACAAAACAGCACCAGCAACAACGCTGAGCAGTCGCATGAAACTGTGGACGCCGCGGAATATAAGCAGGTATGTCGGATTTTCTTCTTTTGTCTTCTGCACGGCGAAGAAGCCTGAAGATGACCTTGGTGTCATCTCATAGACATCAAGCCTGGGCAAGCTTAATCGTCAAGAGACGGATAGCACGATCCCCTCCAACACACTACAGTTTGAAGACATCGGCAACGTTGAATCAACGGCCGCAAGTGGTACCGAGGACGATTTGGAAAAGGAAGGAGTAGAGGATACCTTTTCAGCTCAGTCAGAAAGGGAAACAGGAGAATCCCAAATCCAGGTTGGTAATGGTTTTTTCATGGTAACCCAGTATCCGTAGATTCTCAAACCTTGTATGTAATAATTTCATGTGTTCATTCATCTATACAGAGCGATGACCTTGGAGAAAATCTTGGGAATGCTGAATCCGAAATAAGGAATGACAAGTGCTCAGGATAAGGTAGAGTGGTTTCCCTTGAAGTAAGATGTATGTAATCGTTGAGAGACTAACTCTTATACTTGCAAGGGGAATAATGATAGTTTTATGAACAAGGACGTCTACTTAAGTATCGCAAGGCAAGTAAAGCTCAACAGGCGATGCACAACGAGACATTAGTCATAACACCTTTATTTTTATTTTATTTTTCATTATTTAGTTTGACACTCAAGAAATGTGGAAAATAATCAATGCCGGTATCAGCATCTCTCCGTATGATCCTAAAAAGCATTTTAACTATCATTACATTCATCAGGTTTTCTCACAACTGTGAGTGATTGGCTGCTTTATGGATATATTATTGTTATTGATGTCTTTTTATCTCATGAGTTTTGTTGCTGCTAGCCTTCCCCAGTACGAGCTGAGATCAAGTGACTTCACAGCGTCCCATCTGGAAGGGTGGTTTACAAGCAACATCTGGAGCATTGTTATTGACGCTTGTTTTGTTGATCTTGAGACCGTTGAATTTATTTGGTAAGCAATGCCATTTATATCTTGCTTTTACCATTTGCTTCTGGGTCTGGTTATATATAATAAATCTTGCTTTCAGAGGCGAAGGCTGTTCTCGTGCTTCCGGAGATTGGAAGAACTCTGGTAGAAACAACTCCAAAGTTAAGATGTTACTTGGGCGCAAATGTGACGAGATTGTGCGGGAGTTAGGATCACCTGAAGAGTATGCAATCAGTGAGGAAGGTTGACAATGGACTGGAAAAAACGGCACGAAATATTTGGCTGATGGGAGCCTGAAGTTACCCAAAGTCATGCGAGACATGCTACATCAAAAATTGAGGAAGCATGGTATCCGCTTCGTGAGGTTCCGCCAAATGGAGATTGTGGGCTTCTTGCATTCTGGTATGTGCTTTGTTAATTTGATTCCCTCATGTCTTTCTCGTGTATGCTGAATAATACGTTTAACTGATTAATTCGATTATGGCAAGCCCAACAACTCCAAGTACTTGTGATGGATACTCCGTCTGGCTATATGTGCCGAATTCGAAGATATCCTTCTTCCAAGATCCCACCAACTCTTGCCGAAGTTGACGATCTAATCGGCATGATTCACGACGTACTCATTGGAAAGGTATGTTTCATGGATTACAACAATTTATCAACCAGTATAGCATACTTACAGATTTCGATTTATTCAGTTTTGGATCATGTGATGCCTGGAGTGTTCAAACAATCTAAAACTAACCAGCAACGAAGCTCTGAAGGAGCTCCTGAAAAAGAGGCCTATCAAATCGCGAGTAGAAGACGATTATGACTTCCCGGACACGCAGTGTACTCCCAAAAAAATCCGGGCTTAGTGTAGGCGGTTGATGTATAGTGAGTGAGGTGGCATTTCATATACTGTGCTTATCATGAATACAATTTTATCACTGTGATATAGGGCTATCCCTATATAAAACATCAATATGAAACTAGTTTACATCAAATCTACTATGGAACTGAAAAACTATAGTACCATCAGAAGTATTTTGAAACAAGAGCAAGGCAAGAAAGTTACCTTATATATTTTCAAAGTGTTTGACATCAAAGCTATTCAAGAATATTTGGATAAAAAGAGAATCATCTATGAAATTTACCAACAATTATATGTTAATTCTAATAATTATAGAAGTATAAATATTACTTATTAAGAAGATATATCTGTATGAAGTTAAGGTAAATTAAATTCTAAAAAGTAAGAATTACTAGAAACATCTCAAGAGTTTAGGGAAAAAGAAAAACCTCTAAAGAGTAGAATATTATAGGTATTATATAGAGGTATTCCTATATGTATATATTCTTTAATATGCTTTGTGGAAGAAATTTTACAAAATCAGACAAACTGTGCATAATATATATAAAATATATATATAGTAGACAATATAATTATAAACAAATATGAAAAAGCTTTCCATTTTCTAGAAGTGAGATATAGTTGTGGTTGCTTAACTAAGATACCTAAAGAAGAATTTGCTGAATAGCAAGAAAACTTTCAAGTACTAACAAAATCTGAATAAAATATTTTCTTAATAGCCCAACTCAGATCTATGGATAGAGAAGCAACAAGTACTAGTCAGCACCTTAAGAACAAGACTTAGGTCAATAAAAGAACTATCTACTGCTGAAATTGTAGTACTTTAATTTACCAAAAAAAACTTACCTCAATATGCTTGGCATTGGCTATAATTATTTTAAAAACATTTGAAATTACTTGCTTAAGAATGATCTTCTACTGTGGGTCTATGATAATATAAAAAGAATATTATAATAAAAAATCAAGATGGTTATCAATATTGATATTGCTACTACTATTAAGAATTTTTTGCTAAATTATACTGAAGCTCATGACTTACCTAGCCTAGTAAGAAATGTTAATTAAGTCACCCTATCAATTAACTTTCTACTAGTAGAAATAAGCTACAAGTCTATTCACTGAGATTTTTTAGCCAGTCTGGAAGATAATAGTAAATTGTGTAATCTCAAGTATAATATATTCCATAAATTATAGTGCTAATTAATCTTATATATTCAAATTATAAGTCTGAGAACTGATTTATATAATACTTACTAGCATTTGTGAAAATAACTTATAGTTTAATACTTATAAAGAAAAAGAGGCCTAAGATTTATTAAAGAAATATAAAGAACATTTAGCTAAAGCTAAGTTAGAATAAAATTATTATAACAAAATACTAAATTGGTAGAAGAATAAAGGAAACTTATTAACTAAAGTCAATCTATACTAAAAGGTAAAGTATTGTATTATAGTGTTGAAGCCACCACTTATTACAGCTATGACTGAGTTCAAAATGTTCATATACCTTATTCAGATCAACAGATTGGTAAAGTGTATTATCTTAGTACTTACAAGATACATTTATTTGATATCTAGGATGAAGTAGTATAAGAACAAATCAACTATATACTGAATAAGAATAAGCTTTTTAGGAAAGGTCTGAATAGTATACTTAGTCTAGTCTTTGATAAGATTAAGTAGTTGAATATATTAGAAAAATGGTTAATTAATCTATAAACTATTTTACTAAGAGCTGCAAACTATTTTACTAAGAGCTATGAACAAAATAATCATAGATACAGATGCTAGTCATAGACTATAAACTATTATTAGCAAATAGCTATGAACTACATACTCTAGAACTCTACTAGAATAATATCGCAAACCTCAAACACCTCTAGAACAATATCATAAACCACAAACTAGCTAGAACAGCCTGCAAACAGCCTATGAATAGCCTATAAGTATAGATGCTAGTTATAGACTATAAACTGAAAATAGTTTCCTAATATAAAGATAAGAAGTATTTAAAAGTTATCTGCAATAATATAGGTAGACAAAACAAAAACAATACTACTTTTTAGTTTTACTTATATTTAGTAGCAAGTGGTTATTATAAAAGTATTAAACTGAACTTTATAGTTTCTAGCTATACTAAATTCAAGTGTGATGGTAGCTTTGGATTAATTAAAAGACTTTATTATAAAACAACAGTAGATTATATAGATCATATCATTAATATAGTAAAAAGGTTTAGCATTACTAGACTAAACAAAGCTTGACATTATAATTATAATAAAGGTTTCCAATATTATGATATTATAAGTGATCTTATTAGAAAACTATTTTTAGTTTATAGTCTATAACTAGCATTTATACTCATAGGCTATTCTCCAGCTGTTCATGAGTTGTTCTAGCCAGTTCATAGTTCATAATATTATTTTAGAGGTGTTTATAGTTTGTGATATTATTCTAGTAGAGTTCTAGGGTAGTTTGCAGTTATTCACTAATAATAGTTTATAGTTTCATTAGGAAACTATTTTCAGTTTATAGTCTATGACTAGTATCTATACTCATAAACTGTTCACAAGCTGTTTACAGGCTGTTTGCAGGCTGTTCTAGCTAGTTTATAATTTGCAATATTGTTCTAGAGGTGTTCGAGGTTTATGATATTGTTCTAGTGGAGTTCTAGAGTAGTTTGCAGCTGTTTGCTAATAATAGTTTATAGTCTATAACTAGCATCCATGTCTATAGCTATTTTATTCATAGCTCTTAGTAAAATAGTTTACAGCTCTTAGTAAAATAGTTCGTAGATTAATTAACTATTTTTCTAATGCTAGGAACTTATTTTAAAAAATTATCTAGCTTGCAAAAGTTTCAATACTTTCTTTTCACCAGTACTAATTTTGGAATAATTAAAGCCCAAGTAGTTATAAATAGTTCTTTCCAAGAATTCAAGTTATTGAAGACTAAATCTATAATTTTTCAACCTATAGAAAAAAATTAAAGCTTTGTCATTTCCAGTATTTAAGCTTGTTCCTATAGAATTGAAATGCTAGAAGTATCTTTATTATAATATTTACCCTTTTGTTCAAGATGAATTTAAAGATATTACTTATTCCAAGCCAGTATTAAATGTTATTAAGTAATAATTAACTTTATTTTTCTTCTTTAACTTTCTCTTTAACTAATAAATAAATAGATATTCTAGCAATAATAGTGAAAACTACTTCTAATCTAATTTAAAAAGTTTAATTAAATTGTTTTTCTTTAGCTATTTGGGCTTTTAAGTGAGCTAATTCTACTTTTTTTTTTTTCTAGTTTTTATTCTTGCTCTTTAGTTAACTTAATATTTCTTTTTAAATCTTTGATTTCTTTTATTTTTACTAATTTAGCAGCTTCTTTCTCAGCCTTTTTTACTTCTTAAGATGGTTTCTTTTTCATTCTTCCTAGACTTCTTTCTTGTGTTTTAAATAATTTAGATCATTTTTTCAAATAATATAATAAGTTTCCAGATCTCTTAATTTTAATACTATTCTTTCATTTTCTATAGTACTTTTAAATTGATTGTTTTTTAAAGGTCTATACTGTTTTCATTATTTGTATTATGTAAATCTAGAAAACAGACTTACTATAAATTCAGAGTTTGGGTAATCATTGGCATAATCAGAAATTACATTTAGTTCTTTTTTTTATATCCTATAAACTGATTTTCTAATTTGAGCTTTAATATGTAGCAAAGTTGTAACAATCTAAGGTATTTTTATATTTTCTATTAATTCTCATAAGATATTTATAAGTTAAGATCAAGTTTCTGAGTTGATAGTGCTGATATTATTAGGTAATTTCTCTTTCCTAGAGATAGCTATTGTTCTAATTTATTCATATTGTGACGATCGACGCGTGAATTCCTTAATTTTCGAGAACGTTCTGTGATCTCGCTCCTGGCGACGATTCCTGATCCCATCTATCATTGATTATCTCTCAGATCATCTCTAAGTCATTTTTTGTAATTCAGATTATCCAGCAATTCACAATGATTAGATAGTATTTTTGTAGCGAAGCCATCTTTTCTTAGTCCTTCAATTTTGTATAAATACCCCCTCTATTTCTATCTAAATAAATCAGTTTGTACAGAGTCTTGGAATATCTCAATATCAGTCGTAGTAAAGCCTGAAGAGCACAGCACGATTAGCTGTAGTAAGGATACGCAAAGGGAGATATTGCGTCTGACACTCTGAGCATTCTCAATGAATGAACGACCAGTTTTTAGTACATTTGTCACATCTTGGTGCCGACTGGCAGGAGCTTTATCAAGTAAGCTCGAAGGCTGAAAACGACTGAAGCTCATGTCTTTATTCAAGCAGGACTGAACTGTTATGACCACGGACTTATTAAATTGATGCTCTGCACGAAACGAAACGACCCGAAGCTACAAATGGACTACCTTGAAAAGTGCAACTGGCACGCGCTATAGGAAAACGCCAAGGCATGCATTGAAGATGCAGGTTCGAATCACTGGCTCGACCAGGTTCCACCCAAGATAAGACCTATACGAAACGAACAGGAGAAACGAATTACCGAAAGGGCATCACCAATGGCCACGCTGGTGAGCCGAAGAGTTGAACGAGACACACAATCAAGTTGAACTGAACTGACCGAATAGCCGAAATAAACGAAACCGAAGTGAACTGATCGGACAGACTGAACCGAACAAACTGAAGGAGAAATGGAGAAATCGAACAAGAAATAGATAAATTATGACTACCCCGAAGCCAGCGCACCCTAGTATGTGCTATAGGAAATGACCAGAAGGACCACCGACACTTGCTCTAGAGGAAGAATAAAATGATCACAGTAACTCAGAGAAGAAACGAATCATTGACTGAAGAAATCTTTATTGAATCAGCTCTTGATCAATACATGGAGGCGAAGCTATCTAATTGATCGACCGACCTGATCGACCTCTGGGAATTCGATCTCGCTCTCCTCATCAGAATCAAATAGAACAATAGCAGAATTAGACAGAACAACAGCACGAACAAGAGAAGAACTCCCTGGAGCATGCCAGGTAATAGCCCTTACTGGTGTCTGAAATCCATCCGAATCTGAATCAGACCCAGGAACTTCGCTCTTGTCCCTGATGAAGAGATTTACATAGAAAATTAATAGGAATTCTCAATCCTGACGAAATTATTGAAGAAGAAGATACTTACCTGTCATCAACTTCAGGAGGTTCATTCTCCTTATCTGACGCTCTAACCTCTGAAGGTGCAGAACTCACCACAGGACTCGCCACTGGAGTTGAGACCAGAATGCTCGAATTCAAGACATCAACCCCAGAAGAATCCAAGTATCCCTCAGAAGTCGCTGGATTCTGAGACAGTTCTAATTACATAAGAAAAACATAGCAGAAGAAAACTGTCAGTAAATGAAAATACTTCAGGAAGATTCCCGCTTACTGCCAACTACCTACCAGGATATAGCATTGCATCCGCATCAAAGCCTTCATCAACTGGGAGCACATCGAAATCAAGGCTCGCTGCAATAGCTGCTTCAACCTCTTCTTCCTCCTCTTCTTCATGTTCAAAATCTGGACCTGCCACAGGACTGGGAGTCAAGTCTGGTTCATAATACCAGGCTGCTTCATCCCAAAAACCTGAAGGAGTTTTGCGAACAATCTCATCGTCACCATCTGCCGCAATTCGGGAACGACGACTGGTAGGAGGAGTTTCATAGACAACCTCGTCATCGTCATCGTCATCCCGGCAACACTTGCCAAGGACAGAAGTAACTGGATATCGTTGGTACTGCGAAGTCATAGTAAAAGTATATGAAGAAGGAGTAGGGTGTGATTTAGAAGACTTTTTGGAGAAAGACAGAAGCGGCGGACGACCCATTCTTATAACCATGCGAACGACCACCCAAGACCTACCCCGAATCTCGGCATAACCTCAAGGACTTACCCAGACTAGACACCTCATTGCTGACCCAAGCAAGCAGACAACCCTTGTCGAAGAGAGACAAATTCGGACAACAAGAGAGCAAGATACATATGACGAGATGCCCGAAACGACGAGATTCAGCCACGAAGCTTACGCCCAAAACGAGACCCCCCCAGCCAGAACGAATTGCCGAAAGCGAGTCACCAAGAACGGAATCACGCACGAATCTCATGCCCCTCATGACCGACGACATCTCATGGCGAGAATCAGTCAGACCGACACACACGCGTACACACTTACACCTGCCCGAATCACTTATCTCATTGCCAACGGTTATAGTCAACCTAGCCGCCGATAACCCTGGTGAATCAGTTCAGCTCGTCAGTCTAACCAAACGAATGAGCCCGTTGATGAAGCCAGAAAGACACCCGACTGAGGACCCGATCCGCGAATGACCTGAGAGTTAGAATGGAGAAAAATAGACTCGACGAATCAGCTCGCGCCCGAAAAACAAGCTTCGCGGATAAACAAAATGTTAGAATCACGTACCCGAATCACGCAAGGAATGAAGGAATGCACCGCGACCCCCGCATATGGTAAAATCTAGAGTTTACTTACCGAAATCAGCAGAATAACTCACACGCGCACCATGCGGAGAGATTCTTGGGGATTCTAGCAAAATCTGCGACGAAAAACGAAAAACGAAAAACGAAAGAAGTCAAAACGACCGAAACGAGTAGGACAAGCAAGCAAGCCAAGTGTCACGAATCCACGAACGACCACGTACCCGAACAGACATACCCGCAAACCTGAACATATATACCGGACGAGATCAGCATACGCAATGACGCGACGACGATGTGAAAAAAAAAAAAAAAAAAAGAGAAAGAAAACACGAGCCCAGGTCTTCAGTTATATATTTTAATATTTCGACGCCCCTGGAGTCTATTTTATTCAGTTATTTATTCATCGAACAATTAATTTATTTATTTTCGATCGATTTCACCCTTTTTTTTGCATTGAACAATAACGTATTTCTATTTGACGTACATTTCATTTATCACCTCAGTAACTTTTCCCCTTATTCAGATCGGACATTATTATTTTTTGGCAATCTTCGATGGATACTTATTTCATTTATTTGTGTTTGAATATTATTCGATATATCATTATTTTATATCCCACGTTTCCGAGGAGTCGTTTGTTTATGGAAACATGATGAGCTACTTCTTCATTTAGTAATGTCCTTATCAAGAATAGTATTTCCTTATTTTTATATTTTTGGTTAACTTCGATGGATTTAACCGACAGATTTAACTGAAGACCCGGTAACAACGTTATACTCACCACTGCATGGATCATGTACACAATTTTGGAGACTCGCATTCAGAGGAGCTTATTTTATTAGCTTCTCTCATATATTGCCAATTCACTTGCGTAAGCTTATTTTATTCCCTTAGTCTCGAGGACGAGACATTCCCAGTTGAGCCCCCAGATGTGACGATCGACGCGCGAATTCCTTAATTTTCGAGAACGTTCTGTGATCTCGCTCCTGGCGACGATTCCTGATCCCATCTATCATTGATTATCTCTCAGATTATCTCTAAGTCATTTTTTGTGATTCAGATTATCCAGCAATTCGCAATGATCAGATAGTATTTTTGTAGCGAAGCCATCTTTTCTTAGTCCTTCAATTTTGTATAAATACCCCCTCTATTTCTATCTAAATAAATCAGTTTGCACAGAGTCTTGGAATATCTCAATATCAGTCGTAGTAAAGCCTGAAGAGCACAGCACGATTAGCTGTAGTAAGGATATGCAAAGGGAGATATCGCATCTAACACTCTGAGCATTCTCAACGAACGAATGACCAGTTTTTAGTACATTTGTCACAATATAATCTAGTAAATAATTTATCATTTTGAGTAATAATTTTATCTTGATTAGGTGGTAAAGCTTTTTAAATTTTCTTAGCTATTTCAGAGGAAGCTAGACTTCTTATAATTCTACCTGTTTCTCCTCAATCTTTTTGTTATTTAAGAATTACTTATATATAGAAATGGAGTGAGTTTTGGTTCCCAAGTCAGCTAACAGAGATACTAATAAGAAAACCAATTGTTTTGTTAACTTATTTTATTTTGCTAATTGTGTCCTTAAGTATAGGTAAGATATTATCTCATTCTTGCTAAGTTATCTCTCTGAGGTTTTTGGTATAGCATTTAGTAAAAATTGCTGAATGAGCTTTAAAGTTGGCCTTTAAAACTATACTGGAATATACAGTTCCCTCTAAGTTACTAACTCATGACTTACTTATTCCTTCTTCATGTACTTTAATGTTATTATACATATGGTAAACTAGTTTACTTCCTTCAGCACTTTTGGGGCAAATATATCTAGCAGTGTTATCTGGTTTCTAAAAAAAATGTTTATTTTATTTCTTACTTTTAATTTATCAGTAACAGTTATGATATTGAGAACATTTATGCCCTTGACTATCTTCATAAGTAGTGACATCTCAATTCAACATAATTTAATATTAATTACAGATGGTTATTTGATCTCATCTTCTACTGCCATACTGCTTTATACTTCTATATCAAAAAGGTCAATCAAAACTCTCCCTTTTTATACATTTTTCTAGTGCTTTGTAGAAGAGCTTTATTTTATTTCTCTCTCAATCTTTATTAGTATTTTCATCTAACTCTTTTTGGAGGAGGGTTTCAGCATATCCTCAATAACAAAACTCAATTCTTCTTTTTTTTTCTTGATCTCATCAATTGATAGTTAATCCTTCTTTATTTTGATTACAATTAAAACATTTTTTTTTTGGTCATAATACTTTTTTTATGAAAAAAAAGCTTCAATAATTAAAAAAATTAAAGAAGTAGAGAGAGTGTGGGGAAGAATAATAAAAAATTTATGGACAAAGCAAAAGTAAAGAAAACATGATACCCGAGTGACGTCAGATGTTCACTTTGTCTGGTTTTGTTGCAGCACGCCCCAATGCGTAATATAGTTCCTTATTTGGATGTGACAGTGGGGTGCGACCGTTCACTAGTAAGTCATATTTATTCTTTGTTGTTATAGCAAAAAAAAAAAAAAAAAAAAAAAAAGTGTGAGCATTTTTAACATATATCATTGAATATTAGTGGCGAGTAGACTCTCGAACCAACTGCTGTCCGCTGTAATACAGGCAGCAACCCTACTGATCACTCCCGCGTCGGATATAAAGTAAATGTTATTGTTGAATATCAACAGCTTAACTGGTTTCCAGTTGTCGCCTGTGGATGGTCTTCTATGGTGCTCACGTGTTAAAGAGTGGACTAATACTCTTGAGCTTAGAGCTTCACGACATCTGGGCTATGGCATAAAAGGAATTGGCTGTTGCTGAAGCTCGCAACTTGACCATTTGGGGCTTCGCACTAGTTGGTGAGTAATGTCTATGCAACACACTTGCAATTTTGGTCTGTTTACTGTCATTCCAAATATTAATAAAAAGAAGAAACTTCGTGTGTACATGTTGGCTGCTGCCGGGGAACTTTTCCATTTGGTGCTAGTACATGAGGCATTTTTGCCATTATCACGCCGTGATCTCGTGAACGTTCGGTATGTATATCTCACGATGAAGGGCTTCACCAAGAAAATGGAAAGCATGAAAAGAATACTGGACAATTTAAATCAACAAAGAGTGGGGAAGAGAGAAAGAACGCCAGAGCAAAACCAAAAGAGACATAAGATCATCACGACACCATCGTAAAATATTAAATTTTGCTGATACTGCCATTATCTTATGTGGTGAATAAAAATTTAAAGACTCACTTTTGGTTGCAGCACGCATATAAAACGTGACTGCAATATATCTCGAACATTTGTATAGTTGCGCCGCCGAATGGGGTTTATTTTTATTTATCTTTACTGCTATCTTTACTACTTTACTTACTGCTACAAAAAGGACCTTTTTTTTCTTAGCCAATGAGAGAAGAGCCATATTATTTACAAAGTGTATTGTTCAAAATTTACAAAAAAAAAAGACTACGGTATTATTTTTAGGTCCCGACCAGCACGACCAATGTGATCATTTACAGCGCCCAACAACATTACAGTCCAATAGGACTCCGCCTTGCCTTTAAACCCAAACCCATGCCAGAGGCGATAAGTCAACATCAATTTTCTTCAGTTTCACCATACCCTCTTTGCACTTTGAGAATACTCTTTTGACGTTCTTGAAAAAAGCAGCGCGCTTCGTTCCGCCCTTTCTGCTAGCTATTGGTTCCTCAGTTTGGTGAGGCTGATATCGATTTTCTGTCGTTGGACTTGTTGCAAATTCGACTGTAGATAACGCTTGTAGGGTTGGCTCGACCGTATCTTGGATCTCCGGCTCGCTCCGTGTTGTTACTGGTGCGGCTTTTGGTCTTCGTGGGGGATTATCGACATTATCCATTAATAAGCTACGTAGCACCGCGCGCAAATCCACGTCAGTCGATATACGTCCATTATTGCCCTTGACGACGAAGACGACTCGATTCGTGGGCTGGGATGAAGAAATGGAGCCAGATCGCAAGCGCGAAGTCGGCGCACGGGGCACAGCTGTTGAGAGTTGCTGTTCCCATCCCTTCACACTATCAATGGCGTTGGTTCTCTTGAGGAGCAACGACGGGCCAGACACTATGTGATCGAAAGCCTGGGAATAGAACTCTTCGCGGGGGAAGTGAATCTCTGGGCCGGCCTGGAAGCAAGGATCAGCGAGAAATCTTTTGCTCGAGGGCAAAGAATGCTCCATTATTTTGTTGTTGAAAGCGAGCCATATGACGGTCGAGACTTCGATATCTTCCGCTTGATAGAGAGTGTGGGTCATGTTCCTTTTTGGGAAAAATAATAATAATAATGCTATGTACTGCAATTTGAGGGAGCTATTCAAGCTATGTTGTGTTTTTGTATCGTTGTGTTTTTATATCGCTTTGAAGGTGTTCTCCACTAAGCCGGCTGCTCTGCTTGCTTTTTATAAATACTGTGACGGCGTAAACACAACGCACATCTTAAACCATGGGCTCTTTCTTGGTGGTCGCCAAAGCATGTGGCACCAGGGATGGACCAAAAGTACCAAAAGTGGTCGGTCATAGTTTCTATCCAAGGTGAAATGAAACTTTCTTTGGTCTCACACCAAGAATCTTGACATTATCTCTTGTGTAATCTCATTGGATAATTACGTTATGACCCGGCGTGCCTCCACAAAGACTTCCAACACAAATATCTAGCTGTTTCGTCTGCGATACTCGGTAAGTTTCATATTAAGTTGCCATGAATATATGTTACAGGCGCAACGCCAAAAAGCTGCACATGAACACATGAAATCTCATTTCAATGACAAAGGTCAACCGGTCAAATTTCATCCTATCTACAGGCATGAAACTCGATGTCCTAAGGAGAATTTTATCTAAAGGGCATCCTTCAGTCACCCTGGAAATGAGAGTACTCATCCATCAACATCTTCAAAAGAACACTTAATTGAGAAATCTCAAAGGCGTAACATTTATTCTTTTCTTTTTCTTTTTCTTTTTCTTTTTCTTTTTCTTTTTCTTTTTCTTTTTCTTTTTCTTTTTCTTTTTCTTTTTCTTTTTCTTTTTCTTTTTTTTCATTTGTTTGATTCAGAGAGCGATCAAAATCGACAGACAACGTGAGAGAATCAAAGCAGGAAAGGCGGATGCAAATGGTTCAAGCATGCACACTTCGACTCTCCGCCACGCAAAAAAGGATACTAACGTAAGAGCTAAGATAAACTAGCTAAGATGAACTGTTAGGAAGGAGAGCTAAATGATGGTGCGGAGGGACGTAAGAGAGGGGAAAGAAGAAGCGGGGAAGGGGGAAGGGGAAAGGAAAAGGGGAAGGGGAAAAGGGGGAGGAAGGACATAATCGTCATAGATTGATCAATTGGTTACGAGGCGAGAACACCGTGGGGCTCGGGAGGAGTTGCTCGTCGTGATTTCTTGTGGGACCTTGAAACGCCGAAATGGGCGTCTTGTTCGATTGTATTGATACACGGAGATTTCAAGAACATCACCCTGCGGATTATTTGTTGAATTTCTGCTTGCTGTATTAGCCCTGTCGTCACCAGTAGTACGTCGTCCAAACGCATCGACCGTACATTTGATATCCGCTCGATTCGTCAACACCGATCGCCAGGTCCTCCAAAACATATAAAAGGAGTCCTGGCGCACGTCATCATGAAAGCAAGCAAAACCGTAGTGACAACGTCATCTGTTCGCCAGCAGTGACAACTCGACACATTAGTGCACCTCGGCTCGCTCGCTCACCCTACAATCGACCACGGCACATTAAAACTAAGTTACAAAAAATAAGAATGAGAAGTGGAAGAATCAAAGGAGGTGTATGTATGTGTACGGGTTTGTAGCGAAATAATGGGCAAATCAGATGACTGAACAGAAATCAATCAAAGAGCAGGGGGATAAGAGGGTGTAGGAGGCAAGTAAAAATATCTTACAGTCGAAACGAGAAAGAACTAAAAAATATGCGATTGGGAAAAAGGGAACCATTTAGACAACGCGAGCACGTTGTATCCAAAAGTTCGGGAAGGACAAAAGGAAATTAGAGGCCTCTAAAAGGTGAACGACAGGAAACAGAGGGAACCAACTCAAGAAAAAAAAAACTGTACACGCCGAAGAACAAAACAAGGGGCTGTGGGGACCTACATCAATCAGAATGATATGATGAATTCCAGTGCTCGTGAAAATAGACAAACAGCAACAACGCGAACGCGACGGTGATGGTGAATTTGTACAAGCGGTTGGAAAGTTGGTTCGGGGTGTGTAATGGTACGAAACAAAGACGGAAGGTGCCAACATTGAAATGAAGCGCGGGAAAATGTGTCTATGAACAAGATAACGAAAGGTATTGTTCGCAGAAGCCAAAACACAAAGGAAAAAAAAAAAAAAAAAAAAAAAAACAAACAGAAAAAAAAAAAAAAAAAAAAAAAAAAAAAAAATTAAGCGTACGTGAATATAAGAACTAGATGAGCCAGATTGAAAAATGTATACACAGTACACACTCGCAGCTGGCTCAAGTAACGAGGCGCATGGAAAGCAAGAAAGCAAGACCACGCAAGATTGCACAATAAGAAGAAAAAAAAAAAAAAAAAAAAAAAAAAAAAAAAAAAAAAAAAAAAAAAAAAAAAAAAAAAAAAAGAGAAGGAAATGGGAAAAAAATATACAAGAAGATATTGTCGAATATTACAGGCCAAATCAAACCCGGGCCACTCAGACAGATCTTCGATGGTTTAAGACCTTCCTTCAATCTTCAGCATACTTCTAAGGTTATGCTGAATCTCCAACGAGAGCGGATTCCTATTCTGCATCTCGCCCGTAGCCATTCTAAGTGGCAATCCGTAGGAATTGGGATCGGAACGCGTGGGCAGGGGCGCTGCGAAACCCGAGGGCACGGTCGCGCGATGTTGTTGAGGATGAATGACGGAATTGGAGTCGAAAAATTGAGTTTGAGAAGGCTGGTGCTGTTGCACAACGGGGTCGGAATTCTGGCGATTGACGGCCAATAATCCTAGAAGCTCGCGCGATCTTTGCTTCAAAGCGTCGGTGGTAGTAGGTGGCATATCGTCAAGGTCATCCATTTGGAAAAGGTCTTCATCCAATGAATTCTTCAGGGGGGTGGTCATGCCTTTTGGGTAAGGGTGAGTGACGGTAGAGTTCAAGGAGATGGTACGCGAGCGTACAGCAGCGGAGGCGGCGGATTGAGCTCCAGAGTTGTCGAATGGCTGAGACAGACTGGCCATTATGGATTGCAAAGGGGAAACCTCTCCCAGAGAACGCCCGTAGAAAGACGGAAGTGGAAGGGCGCTCGGTGCCGGTGAATTGTGGAACGTAGGACCAGCATACAAGGGGGAATTTATGCTGACTTTCTCGCTGACTAAGAAAGAAGCCGGTGGTGTCCTTGATAGAGGAGGTTCCGAGACAGGCGCACGCGGAGCTTCGGACAAGGGTGTGAGAGGAAGGAAGTGGCTGCTGCGCAGTTCCAAAATACTGCCAGAACGACGGCGGGGTCGGGTAGGTCTCTGGTTATCCAAAGGATGATTCAGGCCACTAAGGGAAAAAAGCAGAGGGGGATTGGGATGGGTTTGAGAAAGGCCATAATAAACAATGTGAAATGAAGGATAAGGATGCGTGCGAGAGGGGAAAGGGAATCAAGTTTTTGTTTGTAAAAATAATATGATGATGAATTAACAGCGAACAAGCTGTACCTCTTGAGGTCATCAGAGCCTGATTTGGCAGGGAATGTGGGGAAAGCGGAGGATTTGGGAGTCATCACCGAGACCAACTTCTCGTCCTTGCGAGGTGAGGTGCGTCTCTTACTGTTGGAAACCTTCTTGGCAAGAGTAGTGCTAGAGATACTATCACCAGAGTCATCCGAATCATTATTACTCGACAATGGCGACGGGGACGGGGGGGTGACACTCAACACAAGATCAGCGTCAACATTCTGCAAAGCATCATTGATAACCTCAACATCCTTACGGCGCTGCGCGCGGCGGGACTTGGAAGGAGGTACAATGTTGCGCCTCTTGTGGTCCTTGGTGTGCGTGCTGGGGCGAGAGGTCGAATGTTCCTTGCAGTCACCTTCATTGTATGAGCGATCGTTAGAAGGCGAGTCGCGCTGAGTGTCTTCTTGATACGAAGAGTCCTCGTCACCGACGTGGACCAAGGCTCCACGTTTGAGAATTGTCACGGTGCCGTGCTCGAGTACATCTCTGGTTGTCTTGGATGGACGGTTACGTTTCTTTGATGGCAAGGCTGATTTCAGTGCTGTGTCGTCGGTGATGGCAACAACGTCGACGCTGTTGTCAATGTCGTGCGATGAAGAAGCGCTGTCATCTACTTTTGTCAGAGCAGTCGGAACATCATTATCAGAAGAATGTTCTTTGTGCTTTGCTAAGAATCGCTTCCCTTTTGTAACGGTCTTGACTCGAGTAGCCTTGTTGACCGAGGGGGAGTTGGCCTGCGCGTCCCCTTTGGTGAGCCTCGAGGCTCTAGGTTGGTGATGTGATCTACTAGATGCAGAGACAGGCAAGCTCTGTCGTTGAGATATTGTTGTCGTTGTTGTTATTGTGTTCATCGTGAATTATGTGGCGATCAAATGTTCAAAAGAGGGGTAGTTTGGTGTTCGTCTTGTTCAAAAAGATAAGAGTTTTGAACAAGACGAACACCAAACTACCCCTCTTTT
>RBNK01000665.1:0-22109 GCA_003990785.1 Endogone sp. FLAS-F59071
GAGCACTATATCAAGGGATCCCCCTCCAATCTCAAAGGATTGCCCTCCGGATTTATGGACTCTTCCAGTTCCGACCAGCCGCCTTGAAAAGACTTACCAGAATTGGACCATCCGCATTTCACCAACTGTCTCAAATTGCCTTTGAAGAACTTAAAGAAGAAATCTATGTAATACAAAGGGATTTCGACCAATTGGAACAGTTCCTTGATTTGTGAAACCTTTTAACCATCTTAAACCTTTTAACCGTCTTAAATCTTTAACTGTCTTAAATCCATAACTTATATAACTCGTTATATCACATAAATTCATAATTAGCTTATATTTTGAATAGCTAATAGTTTTTCGAGTAGTAACCTGGGCAGCTACCCGTATAGCACCTCGAGAAATTGTATAAATATCTCTCAAATTCTTTATTCAATAAACCTCAGTTCAATAGCAGTGTACACTCAAGATCTCTTTGAGAGCTAAAGATCTCACCCTCTTCTACACACATCAAGAGCGCTAAAAGACTATAAGTCTGAAATTCACAATTAGTAACCTTATAAAGAAACAAAGTACTTTCGATACCTTAGAAACCTTGCGACGTACTCAGAGATTTCTAAGTCCAACGCGGATTAGTATCATCAGAAGCTTCCTCACAGGCGGTTTAGGAGAAACCCCCTTACAGATAGTATCTTGCTAGTCCTAGGAAGGATTATATTTCCTTGATCTTTGTTGGTTTCTCTCATTTCTTAATTGCCTCAATTTTTGCAGAGTTAACTAGAATGCCTTGTTCATTGATTCGGTGTACAAGATATGCAACTTCTTTTTGTAAAAAGTTATATTTGCTAAGTTTGGTGTATAACTGATGTTTCTTCAGTATTTCCAGTACTTGGCAAAAATGTTGTAAGTATTCTTCTTTTGTCTTGCTGTAGATCAGTATGTCGTCGATGTAGATAACTACGAATTTGTCAAGTAGTGGTCTGAATATATCATTCATCAGTCCTTGGAATGTTGTAGGTGTATTTGTCAGTCTAAAAGGCATGACTTTCTATTCGTAATGTCCTTATTGAGTTCTAAATGCTGTTTTCGGAATGTCTTCTTTAGCAATGCAAATCTGATAATATCCTGATCATAAGTTAATTACTGAGAATATGGTTACTCCTTTGAGTCGGTTGAATAATTCTATGATATTGAGTAATATATATCAGTTCTTGATAGTTATATCATTGAGTTGTTGATAGTCAATATACATTCTAATTCTATTCTTCTTTTTGACAAATATAATAGATGCTCCAAAAGATGATATGCTAGGTTGAATAGATCCTCGTTCAATTAATTCTTCTAGAGTTTTCTTGAGTTCTTGTAACTCTAGTTCGGATAATTGATAAATTTTCTTAAATGGTAGTTCTGCATCAGGTATTAGGTCAATTCAGTAATTGATACTTTGTTTTAGTAGTAGTCTTTCTAGTAAGTTTATAGGGAATTGGTCTGTGAACTCGGTGATAAGTGGTTGTAGAGATATGTCCAGGCTATTAATGTCTATATCAGTTTCAGTAGTTATTTTAGCAATATCCTTTTCTATAATAATGCAGTAGTAAACTATGTCGTCTTTTTCGAGGTGTTGGTAGAATTTTTTAGCTAAGTAGAGTCAGATCTTGCTATTTCTTGATCTGGAGACCAATTTGATATTCTTATTTCAATGAGTAAACTCCATAGTTCTGCTTGGCCAATCGATGTTAAGATTCTTCTGATCTAGCTAACTTTTTCCGAATATTATACTTAGTTTGGGCATGCCTATAATTTCGAAATTCAATGTATCCTAGTATGATTTGATTGAAATTAGAAGATTCTTGACAGTATGGGTAACTCATTGGGTTCCTCCATTGGCGACTTCTACAATCATTGCTGCTTCATGGGGTGACTTGATTACTTTGAGTTGATCAGCTAGCTGTTTACTGATAAAATTGCATATTGCTCCACTGTCAATTAGTATATTGACTATTTCATTCTTCATTATTCCTTTGTAGAAAAGAAGTTCTATCTTCTTTCCAAGTGATAATAAGGTTCTGTGTTCTACTTTTTCTTCTATTTCTTTCACTTTTGTTTCTTCAATAGACTACATGTCTATTATATCTTCGATTGACCAATCTGTTTTCTTCTTCTTTCTCCTTTGCTAATTGTTGGATTTGTAGTTTCTTGCTTTCTTCAATACAGCTCTAGCATTTCCAAGCATCATCTGCACAGTAGGTTCTGTTTCCATGAGGACAGCATCTATATGGTACTATTCTCTATACCATCTTCAGGTATCAACATTCATCTTTAGTAAGTGTAGGTTTCTTTTTGTCTGTCGATCCGAATCCTCCTATAGTACATTTGGTTTTCGAAAGTTGTTCTATGACTTTGGCTATTACTGAGTTGTTCAGTTTGATGAATATAAATTATGCTAGCTTGGCTCCTTTGGTAACTCGGTATTTGCAGCAAGCTGATAAGTTGTGAACTGCAAGTATAATTTCATTAGTGTAGTCTGCATCAATAACTCCTGCTTTGATTGAGATTCCTTCTTTAATTTTGCTGCTTTTATCCAGGATTTGTGTATAAGTTCCAGTTGGCAGTTTTAAGGTGATTCCTATTTTAATCAGAAAAATTGATTCTAGTGTATCTTCATTTGCATGAATGTTATATCCTGTGGAGTTTGTTATTTCTTTAGTAGGTACTATAGCATCCAAATGCTTCTTTTCAACTAGAAAGTTAGTTTTGTTGCTGGTTTCTTGTATCATGTATAGTCATTCATCTTCTGATGATTCTTCCAATTCTTCTTCTTCATCTTCTTATCTTCCTTCTTCAATATTGGCCAGTTCTTGTCAAGTGCCATTGTAGGTTGGGTTACATCCTTTGCTATCAATAGTAGATGAGTCATGGACAGTCCAAAGATCTTGTGGGTAGATTTCGTCCCAATATACTCCTTACTTATATCTTTTCTTATCTCCCAACTTTTCTTTACCAACGTATTAATAGCTTCTCCAGAAAATATCATAAATTTCTCCAGTGTTGGTATAAGGGTGTGGGTTCTTGCCATAGTAGGGTCCATTATTTATTGGTGGTATCTGTCGGCATCTTGGCTGTGGTTTTATCCTTCAATCTTTCTTTTTGATAATAAGAAAGTCTTCTACTTTGGTTTCATCCAGTATGAGGTAGGTTGTTAAACAGTTGCACATGTGTTCTACATAATATATGCATTGATCGCAGAATAAGCATCTTGTTTGCACCATGTTCCAATTGATAAGGGTGATTTGTTCTTATTCATTCAACTTGTAGTATCCTTGGCCGTATTTTTCTTTGATTACATATAGTCTGCTGATATCTCTTGGATCTGTTTCTTCTTCGGTAGTTATGCTTTTGCTTATACCCTTGATTTCTTCTTTCTTTGTAATCTTTTCTCCTGAAATAGTATAAGTACTTCTACACTCGAGTGCGATATATCTACATCTTCTACAATTGAAGTAAGTCTTTGTTTTCTTCTAGTTATCCTTGTTTTCATTCTTCTTGAAATTGTTTTGCTATGTCGAGTTATTGTTGTAGTTTCCTCATCCTCCTCTGAATCCTCCTTGGGGGTTGAATCCTCCTCAACAGTAAGTATTAGTTGTTAGTTTGCTGCTTGAGCTAGAGTTATGATTCTTGTTTTCTATTCGTATTTATTGTGCCAATAGAATTGTATGTGCTGACTTGATAACTATACCGAAACACTATTGTTCATGAGTACATGAGCTCTCTCTCTCCTTAATGTAAGTTTCCAGCCACTGCAGAAGAGTCTTGAATAAGGTGTTGGCTCATGTACTATAAGTAATGTGATTATCATCATCATAAGGTATTCCAATGATGATGAGATTGGCATCGATTTCTGCAGTGAAAGCTTCAAAGGTTTTGCTTCCTTCAGTGTTAAATCTTGCTGTAGCTAGTTGTTTCTTTACTTTGGCAATATGTGCACTACTGCGGAATTTGTCAATCAGTAAGGATCTAAGACCTTGTTGGATGGAGATATTTAGATATTCTAGTTGGGCCACACCAGCTAGTTGAGCTACTACCAAAGATGTATCTTGCCAGGTCAAAGGTTTTCTAAGCAGATTTTGCTACTAGATTGCTGCTGATTTTCTGAGAAATCTAGCAATTTTGTTGACCTGTGCATATGACTTAGTATATACTTGTTCAGGTGTGTAATTAATATTATTGGTGAGTCTATCATCTGGTACTCGATCATTATTCCAGCTATTAGTGTTGTAATTGGCTTCAATGGCTGATATAAATGTGGTAACTTCTTTGACTTCTCTATCAAAGGGTTGTAAGTTGACTGCTTTGGTTGTTTGGCTGAGTTGTAATACTTATCCTACAAGTACAGTTAAGGCTGCTACTTATGCAGTTAATACTGCAATTGTGGCATTGGCCATTATATCGGTAAATGTAGTTGGTGTGAGTAGTAGTGATGTAGGAAGTTCATTTTTTCCTTTATCTGTTTGTTGGATGTATTCTCTTACTTTGTGATCAAATATTTCATCTTCTGAGTTGAGATCTTCTGATTCTTCAAGTATGTCAGCTTCGAGTATAATTCTTTATATAGTTGTATCTGCGTCTTCAATAAATGCAATGTCGGCATCATGATAGATGGTTGTGTCAGGTTCATATAAGTCACTTATATTGGTTGCTTCTCTAAATGTTGGTCTGCTCGGTTCAGGTATGTGTCGAAATAGATAATATAAGGTTGATAGGTTTCTCGATAGATAGTGGTGTAATGGGTACAGTTGGTCCTAATGGAATTGTTTTGGTAAATTGTGTAAGGTCTTCTGCTACTACTTTTTCGAATAATCTGTTTGCAATTCAGTAGTAAATGATGCCTTGGTGTGTTGAGTAATCAAATGGTGAGTTGGTAATCTACTCTTTGATAACTTGGCAATTATTATATCCTTGTACAGTAGATGTGAGGTTAGTTAATTGGTGTTCAGCTTGTATAATAGAAACAATATCACAATCTTCTTTGATATTTTCATAGAGAAAATCTTGAAATGTTTCGAAGTAGGCTTCAGTTGTAAGAGGGTTTTCAAATTCTTCTATAAGTTCATTATAGAGTTCAAGGTATGTTTCACCATATAAATGAGCTACTGTTATTGAATCAGTGCTTCGTAGTAGTTGCTGATATTGTATTCACTTAAAGGATTCCATGATGTATGTAGCCTCTCTGGCTGTTGGAAGTAAGATGTGTATAGTGTCTTTAGTAGCACTCCAAGTACGTCAGTCATGTCTAAAAAGGAATTGGTAATTCTAGACCTTTGTAAAAATATTAGTAGTATGTTTCTGATTATTATAATGGTTTTTCATTACTGCTACTACCAAGTTATAAGGGGGTTTTCTCTTAACTGCCTGTGAGGAAGCATCTGATAATACTAATCTGTATTGGACTTAGGAATCTCTGAGTACATCACAAGGTTTCTAAGGTATTGAAAGTACTTTGTTTCTTTATAAGAATATTAATTAGGATTTTCAGACTTATAGTCTTTTAGCACTCTTAATGTATGTAGAAGGGGGTAAGATCTTTAGCTCTCAAAGAGATCTTGAGTATGCACTGCTATTGAACTGAAGTTTATTGAATAAAGAATTGAGGGGATATTTATACAAAAGATCAGATAGTACTGCTATAAAGGTAGCTGCCTAAAATAGTACTTCTGATAGCAGTAATACTTCAAAAAGGAATACTGAAATAAGTAATGCAGTAAAAGGTAATACTGTAAAAAGTAATAATCAAAAAAGGGAATTACTAGAGATAGTAATTTGATAAAAGGAAATACTATATGAAGTATTTTAGAAAGGGGTAATGCTACTATAAGTAATATAGAAAAAGAAAATGCTTCAATAGGCAATACTACTAAAGACAATTCTGAATATAGTAATGCTACAAAAGGAATTTCCTAAAATAGGATTTCCTTATTGAGTAATTCCTCAATTGACAATATCCTATTTGGCAATACCTCATTTAGTATTTCTAATTCAGGAACTACCATATCTGGTAATTCTATTTCGGGTATTTCTTCAAGGGAGAATTCCTCATTTATTTCGGATTGACTAGATGTTTCAGAGTCTTCTCTGTTCAAGAAGTCAGAGATGATGTAGGTACTGTTTCGAGGGTATTTCTCCTTCATGACTTCTAGTATTCTGTCTAGTTGTTCTTTAGAAATTCTGTCTTATTTTCTTAGTAAGAGTGTTCTAATCCAGTTAATTGCTTGTAGTCATTGTTTGAAGAAGTGGAATATTCTTCTTTCTCTCTCGAATTCAGTGTCTATTAATCCTATTTGGTTCTTAGTTTCAATAAGGTCGGGTACTAACATATTGTTAGTAGTAGTGAATAAGGCATAACTCATTTGGTAGTAAGCCTGATATTGTTTAGAGATATTGAATGTTTTGAATATATTGATGTTGTCTCATGAATATTATACTATATTGTCATTATCTTCCAACATAACTTCTATATGTACTCGATCAGTTTTGTAGTGTTATTAACTGATTGCTTCATCGATTAAGGTTTCTACTTCGACTATGTCCAGAGGTAGGGGTTCTTGATGATATGCAGTATTATAGTGGTTGTCTCCATTGTATGGGATAACTCTAAGTCTGGTTGTAATCCTAATGGCAGGCATAGTTGTTTGTTATATTTCTGCAAGTGTTTGTTGCTGCTTTTATATATATCACTCTTATAAGACCTCAACTCAGAAGACAAAATAATTGACTATGAAGCAAGAGAATCCAACATACTGACAGAGGAGAAAACAAACTTCCTACATCACCACTACTTACACTAACTACATTCACTAACATAATGGCCAATACCACAATTGCCACATTAACTGCACAAGTAGCAATCTTAACTGCACTTGTAGGACAAGTAGCATAACTTAGCAAAATAACCAAAGCAGTCAACTTATAACTCTTTAACGGAGAAGCCAAAGAAGTTGCTGTATTTATATCAGCTGTAGAAGTCAACAATGATTGAGTACTATATAATAGACTTACCAACAATGTCAATTATACACCTAAATAAGTATATGCTAAGTCAGATACACAGGTCAATAAAATTGATAAATTTTTCAAAAAATCGGCAGCAATCTGGTGGCAAAATCTGTCTAGAAAACCTTTAACCTAGTAAGATATAACTTTGGTAGTAGCACAAGTAGCTGGTATAGCCCAACTAGGATATCCTAATATCCTCACACAATAAGGCCTTAGATCTCTACTAATTAATAAATTCTGCAGTAGTGCACATATTGCCAAAGCAAAGAAATGACTGGCTACAGCAAAATTCAACACTAAAGGAACTAAAACCTTTGAAGCTTTTGCAGCAGAAATTGATGCTGATCTCATCATTATTGGAATGCCTTATGACAATAATAATTATATCACTTGTAATGCATGAGCTGACACCTTATTCAAAACCCTTCTACAATAGTTGGAAACTTGCATTAAGGAGAGAGGGAGCCCATGTGCTTACAAGCAATGGTGTTTTGGTATAGTTATCAAATCAGCATGTACAATTCTATCAGTACAACAAACATGAACAGAAAACAAGAACTACAACTCTGGCTCAAGTAGCAAACTAACTATAGATATGTATTATCAAGGAGGATTTAATCCTTAAGGAAGATTTAAAGGAGGATGAGGAAACTACAACAATTCATCATGGCAAAATAATTTCAAGAAGAATGAAAATAAGGATGACTAGAAGAAAACAAAGACTTGCTTCAACTGTGGAAAATAAGGATATATTATATTCGAATGTAGAAGTACTTATACTATTTCTAGAGAAAAGATTACAAAAAAAGAAGAAATCAAAGGTGCAAGTAAAAGTATTATAACCAAAGAAGAAACAGATCTAAGAGATATTAGTTGACTGTATGTAATTGAAGAAAAATACAACCAAGGATACTGCAAGTTAACTGAATAGGAACAAATTACCTTCATCAACTAGAACATGGTACTGACTAGATACCCATTCTGTGATCAATGTATTTATTATGTAGAACACATGTGCAACTATTCAACAACTCATCTTATACCAGACAAAACAAGTAGAAGACTTCCTTATCACTAGAAAGAAAGATCAAAAGATAAAACTATAGTCAAGATGCCAGCAGATGCTACTAATGAATAATAGACCTTATCATAGTAAAAACCTACACCCTTATGCTAACAATACTAGAGAAATTTATGATATTTTCTGGAGAAGCTATCAATATGTTAGTAAAGGAAAGTTCTAGAGAGATAAGAAAAGATATGAGTAAGGAGTATATTGGGATGAAATTTATCTGCAAGATCTCTGGACTGTCCATAACTCATCTACTATTAATGGCAAAGAATATGATCCAGCTTACAATAGCACTTAGCAAGAACTGGCTGATATTGAAGAAGGAAGATAGAAAGACAAAGAAGAAGAATTGAAAGAATCATCAGATGATGAACAACTATATATAATACAAGAAACCAATAATAAAATCAACTTCCTAGTTGAAAAGAAGCACCCAGATACTATAGTACCTACTAAGAGAACAGCAAACTCTGCAGGATATGATATCCATGCAAACGAAGATATACTAATCTTACCAGGATCAATTTTCTTGATTAAGATAGGAATTATCTTAAAACTACCAAACAGAACTTATATATAAATCCTGGATAAAAGCAGTAAAATCAAAGAAGAAATCTCGATCAAAGCAGAAGTTATTAATGCAGACTATACTAGCAAAATTATATTTGTAGTTTACAACTTATCAGCTTACTGCAAATACTGAGTCACCAAAGGAGCCAAGCTAGTGCAATTTGTATTCATCAAGCTTGATAACTCAGTAACAGCCAAAGTTGTAGAACAACTTCTGAAGACTGAATAAGCCAGGAGGATTTGGATCAACAGATAAAAAGAAACCTATACTTACTAAAAATGAATAATGGTACCTAAAGATAGCATAAGGAATAGTACCATATAGATGCTATCCTCATAAAAACAGAACTTACTATACAGATGATGCTTGGAAATGCTGGAGCTGCATTGAAGAAAGCAAGAAACCACAAATCCAACAACTAGCAAAGGAAGAAGAAGAAGCAAAACAAGCATGCAAGGCTATAAAACTATCAACTAAAGAAAAGAAAACAGACTAGTCTATTGATGATATAACAGATATGTGGTCTATTGAAGAAACAAAAGTGGAAGATATAGAAGAAAAAGTAGAACATAGAACCTTATCATCACTTAGAAAAAAGATGGAACTTCTTTTCTACAAAGGAACAATAAAGAATGAAACAGTTAATATACTGATCAATAGTAGAGTAATATGCAACTTCATCAGCAAACAGTTAGTGGATCAACTCAAAGTAATCAAGTTACTCTGAGAAGTAGTAATGATTGTAGAAGTCACTGATGGAAGAACCCAATGAGTCACCTATACTGCTAAGAATCTTCTAATCTTAATCAAATTATACTAGAATATATTGAACTTTGAAATCATAGGTATGTCCAAACCAAGTATAGTATTCAGAAAAAGTTAGCTAGATCAGAAGAATCCTAATATTAACTGGCCAAGCAGAACCATGGAGTTTACCCATTGAAATAAGGATATCAAATTAGTCTCCAAATTAAGAAATAGCAAGATCTAACTCTACTCTGCCAAAAAATTCTACCAACATCTTGAAAAAGATAACATAGTTTACTGCTGTATTATTATAGAAAAAGATATCACTAAAATAACTACTAAAACTGATATAGACATTAACAGCCTGAACATATTCCTACAACCACTTATTACCGAGTTTACAGACTGATTCCCTATAAACTTACCAGAAGGACTACTGCCAAAACAAAGTATCAATTACCGAATTGAATTAATACTTAGTGCAGAACTACTATTCAAGAAAATTTATCAATTATTTGGACCAGAGTTACAAGAACTCAAGAAGACTCTAAAAGAATTAATTGAACAAGGATCTATTTAACCTAGCACATCACCTTTTGAAGTACCTATTATATTTGTTAAAAAGAAGAATGAAATTAGAATATGCATTAACTAATAACTTAATAATATAACTATCAAGAATCAATATCCATTACCAAACATCATGGAATTATTTAACAGACTCAAAGGAGCAACTATATTCTCAGTAATCGACTTATGACTAGGATATCATCAGATCTATATTGCCAAAGAAGATATTTTAAAAACAGTATTTAGAACTTGATATAGATATTATGAATGGAAAGTCATGCCTTTTGTGTTAAAATTTGATCTTCGAATGTGTGTGTTTTGGAGTAAAAGAGTGCACTGGCTTATGAAGCCAATATGTGTATATTTATTAATGCTAAATTATGATTGGTTGATACAACAAAGATCGTCTAAGCCATGATTGAGTGACGTAATGATCGATCATTGATGAGAGAGATATAATAAGCTAATAATTTCAACACTCCCCCTACTTGATATATCTCAAAAAAAAATAAAAATAAAAATAAAAGAATAAAAATAGAGTGTTCAACTGTACATTACGAATGGCATCCATGAAGTACATTTACTACAAATAACTATATGTAAAATACTACTTAAGTAATAAGAATGACATGATAAAGAATATAAAAGTTTTAGAATAAAAGAGTTAGTTATGTAAGCCCATTTTTGCGATCAATGTTTCAAGTCTTGGTCGCGCAAGTGGCTCGGTTAATGCATCAGCAATCATTTCATCTATCGCCATGTAAACGATATCTATCATCTTTGATTCAACTTTCTCTTGAATAAAGTGATACTGAATGTCAATATGCTTTGATCGAGCGTGATTAATTGGATTTTTGGTGAGAGCAATTGCTGATTGGTTGTCTTCAAATAAGGTTGTTGCACAATTTGGCAAATATCCTAGCTCATCCAATAGGGTGCATAGCCAAATAGCTTCTTTCGTCGCATGTGCTAATGCCATATATTCTGCCTCAGTTGTTAATAGGGTAACGGTTGCTTGGCATTTGCTTAACCAGCTGATGGCTTCTCCTGATAGGTTAAAAATATATCCTGTAGTTGATCGTCATGTGTTAATGTCTCCTCCCCAGTTGGCATCACTAAAACCGATCAGTCTTAGATCCTGATCGCATCCAAGGCACAGCTTATAATTAGCTGTTCCTTTAATATATCTTAATAATCGTTTGAGGGCATGGTGATATTCTTGCATTGGATTGGCCAAGAATTGACTGATAATGCTGACAGCAGCAGCTAGATCAGGTCTCATCCCAATCATCAGGTATATTATGCTACCGATCATTTATCTGAATAGACTTTGGTCTGCGGATTTTCCTCCTTCAGCTTTGAGTTGAATGGATGGATCAAGGGGTGTACTGATTGGCTTGGCATCTGTCATGTTAAACCTTGTAATGATTTGATTGGTGAAGTGACTTTGATCAATTGTGATCATGTGTGTTTTTTGATCACGCATGACTCAAATACCCAAAAAATGTTTAATTTCGCCACAGTCCGTCATATCAAATGCATTGCTAAGTTCCACCTTGAATGTAAGAGTGATATTATTATCATTACTGTACCGTAGTACTACTTAGAATATTCTAGTTATTTAAATCCAAAAGAAGAAATCAATACTTCCTTATCAGGATCAGACGTAGGCACTGCCAACATCGTAGACACCGCTGACATCGTAGGCACCGCCGACATCATAGGCACTACCAACATCATAAGCACCGCCGACATCATAGGTAGCGCCGACAACATCAATACTATTCAAGATTTATAGTTAGTTTATATTATCAATCTTAGCTTTTCAATTTTGTATAAATATCCCTCAATTCTTTATTTAATAAACTTCAGTCCAACAATCAGCCTTCAAGTTAAATCTTATCCACTCCTCCCTTGACAACCCCTTATATACAAAAACATCGATCTTATATAACTCTCTACAAGAAGCCGAAACCTCAAGAGGTTTTGCATAATGCAGATAGTTGCAGACTCATTAAATTGAAGTTCTGCACTATTCTTGCAATCCCTTTTTAAAATGAGTTCAATAGCAGTGCACACTCAAGATCCCTTTAAGAGCTAAAGATCTCACCCCCTTCTACACACATCAAAAGTGCTAAAGACTATAAGTCTGAAATTCACAATTAACAATCTTATAAAAGAAACAAAGTACTTTCGATATCTTAGAAACCTTGCGACGTACTCAGAGATTCCTAAGTCCAACGTGGATTAGTATCATCAGACGCTTCCTCACAGGCAGTTTAAGAAAAACCCCCTTACAACTTGGTAGCAGCGGTAATGAAAAACTGTCCTTCAACTGCCTAGAAAATCTTTGACCTGGCAAGATACAACTTTGATAGCAGCAACATCAACACTTAACACAATGAACATTCAGCATCATTATAATTGCAATATAATCAACATTTGAGGAACATATATTACGAACATTTTATTCAGGCCTAAATTCTTTTGGAATACTTGCGATATACTCGGAGTAATACCAAACATCTATACAAATCAGCAAGAAGACTATAATATCGAGGAGGAATGGAGATGATCACAACAATGAGAGGTGTAAATAGACTTCAAAAGCAGGCAAACTTTGCAAATGGACTTCATAAAGACATATCAATACAAGCAACCTTGAGAAGACAATACAAATTATTCGTTGGAGACATAGATTACCAAATCAGTATTAATAGAAATACTCTAGAGCACCAAGCACCAGCTAACATAACAACAATAGCCGAGATAGAAATTGATGAATAATCACTGATGAAACAAATTACCAGTAATCGAAACAACAGTTACAAAACACTTAGACAAGTCAAACCACCCGCATCAAGTCTAAAAACTTAAATGAAGAAGTTCAGCAGATACTCTTTGAACAGAATTAACACTACACCTTCAAGAAATACAAACTCGTAAAATACTAAACAACTCTCTTATAGAAATAGCGTGGACGCTATTTTCCCAAGAGAGGAAGAGTTGTAAGAGTGATATTATTACTATTACTATACCGTAGTACTACTTAGAACATTCTAGTTATTTAAATTCAAAAGAAGAAATCAATACTTCCTTATCAGGATCAGACATAGGCACTGCCGACATTATAGGCACCGTCGACATCGTAGGCACCGCCGATATTGTAGGCACCGCCGACATCATAGGCACTGCCGACATCATAAGCACCACCGACATTGTAGGCAGCGCCGACAACATCAATACTATTCAAGATTTATAGTTAGTTTATATTATCAATCTTAGCTTTTCAATTTTGTATAAATATCCCTCAATTCTTTATTCAATAAACTTCAGTCCAACAATCAGCCTTTAAGTTAAATCTTATCCACTCCTCCCTTGACAACCCCTTATATACAAAAACATCGATCTTATATAACTCTCTACAAGAAGCTGAAACTTCAAGAGGTTTTGCATAATGCAGATAGTTGTGAACTCATTAAATTGAAGTTCTGCACTATTCTTGCAATCCCTTTTTAAAATGAGTTCAATAGCAGTGCACACTCAAGATCCCTTTGAGAGCTAAAGATCTCACCCCCTTCTACACACATCAAAAGTGCTAAAGACTATAAGTCTGAAATTCACAATTAACAATCTTATAAAAGAAACAAAGTACTTTCGATACCTTAGAAACCTTGCGACGTACTCGGAGATTCCTAAGTCCAATGTGGATTAGTATCATCAGACGCTTCCTCACAGGCAGTTTAAGAGAAACCCCCTTACATTGAATTTGTTCATTGTTTCTATCGAATTAGCCAGAATTAGTAGATTATCAACATATATGGCAATAATTATCAGCGATTGATATTGATCGTCTTGTCTTCTCTTTAGATAAATGCTGTGATCCGATTGTAGTCTTGTAAAATTTGATTGGCTGAGGTAGTTGTCAATCTTCTGATTCCATATACGAGGTGATTGCTTTAGTTTATACAGTGATCGATTGAGCTTATACACAGCTCTCGGTGACAGCTCCAATTAGTTGATTCCTTCAGGTACTATCATGTAAATCTCTTCATCAAGATCGCCATTCAGGAACACAGTTTTTACGTCCATTTGGTGAATTTCTAAGTTTAGGGTTGCTCCAATCGATAAAAGTGCCCTGATTGACGTGAATTTCGCCATAGGAGCAAATGTTTCATCATAATCAACTCCTTGCTATTATGAATATCCCTTGGCTACTAATCTCGCCTTGTACCTGGCAACCGATCCATCAGTGTTGAGTTTCTTTTTAAATACCCATCTGCATCCAATTGGTTTGTGTCCTGCAGGTACCTCAGGTACAATCGTCTACGTGTCATTATTCTTAAGTGATTTAAGCTCTTGATTGATCACTTCCTCCCAAAGCTTTGTGTCAGGCAGAGAAATTGCCTCCTTGTAGGTCATTGGGTCATCGGTCGATTCAATTAAATTAGCTTCTGACATGCGATCTTGCCAAATTTGTAGAGCTTCAGTATCAATCAATTGTTTGATTAGCTCCCAGATGTTGTCATCATTATCATAGCCTAACCATTTAACTAGATATTCCCTTTTTTCATCAATCTTGCATTCTCCAATGATCACTTCGATGACATATTCTTGATCTTCTGGGTTGATGATTGTTAGGGATTTTAATATAATAGATTCATCGAATGTGACGTCGCGGCTGATCTCTATTCTTCTATTAGTTGGATCCCAGAGCCTGTACGCCTTCTTTTCATCATGATAGCTAATCATTTTAAGCTTTTTGGATTAGGGCGCCAGTTTTGACCTTTTTCCTTTGCGAATATGCATATACACATCAGCCCATATGACATGCAAGTTACTGATATCAGGCTTGTGACCATGCCATAATTCAAATGGTAAAGCACTCTCCTTATTAGCTCGCATTGGCAATCAGTTGCGTAAATATGTAGCACTTGTGGCAAGTTCTGCCCAAAGTTCATCAGGTATGCCGGCAGTAATTTTAACTGCCTGGATTGACTCCATCAATGTCTAGTTATATCGTTTGGCTATACAGTTTTGTTGCGGCATATCCAGTGTCGTCATTTTGTGATGAATTCTGTTTTTGATTAAAAATTTGCATATCTCAGTGTTTACATACTCTCCTCCTCCATCTGATCAGAGAATCTTGAGTTTTTGGCTTGATTGTGTCTCGGCGAATGCCTTGAATGTCCGGAATCGATCAAATATATCACTTTTGTTGTCAATAAAATATGTTGTGATATAGTGAGTGGCGTCATCGATAAATGTTAATATATATTTTGCTCCATTGACTGATGGCGTGGGCATCGGCCCACACAGATCTGAGTGCACCCTTCCGATAGGCTCCATCGATCGATTTTTCATATGTCCGAAAGGCTTGCGGTGCGACTTCGTATGTTCACACCCGGCGTATATTTCGATTTGTCCAGTTGACAGCCGCACATCTCCGAGCCCTATGACAAATTTATTGATTGATTGTAGAGTGTTTCAGTCCGGATAGCCTAATTGATGATACCATAATATATAGTCATCGATCTTGGAATCGGCGATGTTTGCAATCTTGGAATCGGCTATGTTGGAATCGGTGATGTTTGCTTCTAGCTCTAGCTCTGGTGATGTCGATAAATGAAATAGGTCGCCATCGGCTTGTCTAATTTTGATTTCTTCATGATCCGCGCCGATTTTAATTACTGATCCATCACTCTTAAAGGTTATGTCATTTCCATCACGTGTCAATGCCTGCACAGATATTAAATTTCTGGTGATCTCCGGTACATATAAGACGTCCCGTAATTTCAGCTCATTGTCGAGCTCAATTGTCCCAATGTGCATCGCACATAATTTCTCATTCCCTGCACACATAACCAAGCTGTCGTACTCAGCTACCATCTCGAAAAGCTTCAATTAGTTGAACATATATTGCGTGGTGCCCAAATCGATGATGGCGCCAATTGCCAGATTTGCTTCGGCTCTCGGTTTAGTTTTTTTTTTTTTCTTTTTCTGTTTTTACCCAATCATTGAATTTGTTGTATTGAAATATTCCGTATTCTCCCTCACAGACATAACATTTCCGAGGGTGTCCTCAAAAATTCCCGCCTCGATTGGCTCCGCAATTGCCGCCTCAGTCGCCTCTGTCATTATGACCTCCTCGATTGTTTCCGTTATCATTGTTATAGCCTCGGCTTCATCCGGCGCTTCCGTCTTGGTTGTCGCGACTGCCACCTCGGTAGCTGCCTTGGTCGCTGCCTCGGTCGCTGCCTCGGTAGCTGCCTCGGTAGCCACCTTGGTCTGTCGCGTGGGCTTCGTCATGCCTTTGCTTGTTATCTGGGTCGAACCTGATGCATGCGAGTTGTAAAGCCTCCAGCATTGTCGGTATATTCTTTCGCGCAAGTATTAATTCCCGGTACCTGGGGCTTAGACCCCAGAGATATTGCAGTATAGCTTCTGTGTCGGTCATATCTTCGATTTGCACTATAATTCGGTTGAATGCATCATTATAATCTTCGATCGATCCTTTTTGCTTCATCATCGCAAGCTTATCGCGCATTCGTAACAATTGTTCCATTGGTGCATATTTTTGCGTCATAGCCTCTTTAAGCTCATTCCACGAATCAAATTCTCCTGATGTGTTCATGTGCCTCCGTAACCACATTCTAGTGTTGCCTGTAATTTTACTGATTGCTGCGTTGACTTCCTCCTTTTGTACTGATAGATTGGTGCTGGTAATAAATTGCTCTACAGCATCAAAGTAATCGAACAATCTGGGTGCGCCACCTGATCCATTGAATTTGTTGATCGATCTCAGGTACTCCTTCACCAGATCGTTAAGCTTTGTTGATATTGTTGGTGATGGTGATGGTGATTATCTTTATGGTGTATTGCCTTCTGTAGCTGCATTTTGATTGGTTGGCGCGCTAGGTGATGTAATTGTTTTGTCGATTTTTGCTATCAATTTGCCCATTAGGGTTGCAAGCGTGTCTAATTTATCTTCCTGATTTCTGATTATTGTAGCCATCTGTTTCTGTCGATCGAGGCTAAATGCAATATTGCTCTGATGGTTGCTATCCAATCCTTCGTCGTCATCAAGGGTTTGATATCTGTCTGTTTTTGATTTAGACCGCAATCTTGTCGATCTTGTTGCTGATGATGATGATATGTATAGATTATCCATTTCGTCGTATTGCATCGTTGAATGCTATGTCATTATATGTTTATCGCGTTGCTTTATCGCGGTGTCATTTGTCGCATTGTTTATCACTTTGTTTGACGTGTTATTTACAATGTTAAATAAACACTTACAGTAATCGCAGTTGTAATTGCATAGATAATTGTGTAGATCTCAGGTTGTCAAGCTGCAATTCGAGCGGCTCGGGGCTCATAACCTGTTGAAATTTGATCTTCGAATGTATGTTTGGAGTAAAGAGTACACTGGCTAATAAAGCCAATATGTGTATATTTATTAACGCTAATTTATGATTAGTCGATACAAAACAAAGATCGTCTAAGCCACAATTGAGTGACATATGATTGATCGTTGATTATTGATAAGAGAGAGATATAATAAGCTAATAATTACAACAATTCTATCTATCTGTTCTCTTGGAGGTGATAGGCTATTATCCAAATATATTTAATATAGTATATCTATTCTAACTCTTATACTAATTCATTAAGAAATTTAGTCTCATAATCACTTGTAATTTCTTAAGTATCCTATATTTGTAAATGATATCTATATGCAAGAACTTGACAACTGTTTATATATTGGCATCCTCAATAACAACTGCTTTAACATATTTTATAAAAAAGTCTACTGATAAAATAATGTATCTCTTCTCTATTAATATGATAGATATCAGATCTATGATATCAATACTAATATATGAAAATGGCTCTGCTCAAATTATTGATGATCTCACTTCAGATATATTCTTTACTTATACTTATTTTTGATACATGTTATATTATTATATGTATTCTACTATGTCATCTTATATTACTAGCTATTATATATAGCCTTATAGTTTATAATATATATTTGCCTGACCTATATAGCTAGCAAGATGATAGTTATGCACTAACTTGATGATGATGTTTATTCTTCCTTTCTATATAACTGATACTAGTATTCTATATCTCTTACAGTAAAGCATTATCTCTTCTAACTTATACTGCTTCTTTGTTATTATCAATACATTCTTTATTCACTTATCTATATCTTCTCTTACCTCACATATTGCTAACTAAATCATAAGGTTATAGTATAGCATTCAGTTCATTAGAGTAGTACCCTACCTTAGGTGCTATATAGAATCTTCAAAAGTATATCTATATTTTGATATTTATTCCCCTTGTGATATATAATCTTGATATTGTACTCTTGCAATATAACTATCTAATAGGCATATATCCTATATAGATCTTTCATATCAAAAAGCCACTTGAGTATACTATGACTGGTGATTATCTCAAAATATTGGCTAATTAAATAATATCTTAGCTTCTTAACAGCCTAAACTATTACTAAACATTCAAGCTTCATTAGGCTATAGTTTTGTTTTATCCTAGATATTACTTGACTTTAGTAAAGAATAATCTTTTCTCATTTTTAGTCATTATCTTAAGATAGAACTGCACTAAATTTCATAGAGCATATATCTATATATAGGCAAAATATCTTGCTTCAGTTAGGTTATACTAGAACTGGTTTTAAATAAAGTATGAACTTGATTATATTAAAAGCCCATTGCTGCTCATTATACTAGCTGAACTAAAGGTTCTTATATAATAATTAGTTGAGAAGAGTAGTAATCTCTACAAAGCCTTGGATAAACTATTGATAATATATAGCTAAGCCTAGAAAGGCTCTAGTTATTATCTAGTTAATAGGTTAAGGAAACTTGGCAATAGTAATAATTTTTTCTAAGTCAGTCCTTAAGCTATTCTTATTAATAATAAAGCCTAGAATTTGAATATAATCAGTTATGAATATGCACTTACTTAGCTTTAAGAAAAGGCTTTTCCATCATAGTCTAAGTAAGATCTCTTACAGAATCACCAAGTAAGCTTTAAATGTCTTTATGTAAATTGTTATATTATTAATATAGACCAAAAGGTCTTTTTCAACCAGATCTCTAAATATCTCATTCATTATATACTAGAACATGGCTAGAGTATTATATAGTCTAAAGGGCATCCTTAGATATTCCTATTATCTTTTTATCATAATATAGGCCATCTGTTTAATAGCTCAAGATATAAGGCTAATTTGAAAAAATCTAGAAAACATATTAATTATAGATAGCCATTTTACTTCAAGCTCTAATATGCTCAAGATATTATTGATCAAAGGTAGAGAGAAGGTATTCTTTCTTATAATATCATTTAGTAGCTAGAAATTATAACATTGCTAGAGGGTAAAGGTACTAGGCTCAGCTCCTTTTTTTAGTATAAGGACAGATAGAAAGCCTTATGAGCTGCATAATTATCATGTAATTTCAGTATCCTCAAGTTGCTTATTTTCTTCTTATTGCTATTTATAGTAAGCTAGTGGTATCCTATAGAGTCTTTACTTGATGGAAGTATGATCATCTATATTGATATTATGAAAGTACTTAGGTTTACTGACTTAGATCTTCTCAAAGCTTGTTACCAAAACATTTTCAAACTTATATATAAGTTTTTGAATTATATTCTGTTATTTACTAGTCATGTTTTTGCCAATCTTATAACTATATCAGTTAGTCTTTTGTTGTTTATATTTCTTTTTAGTAATCTCCTTTCTTACTATAACTGCATATACATCTATCATATATATCAGAAAAATGGTTAATTAATCTATAAACTATTTTACTAAGAGCTATGAACAAAATAGCTATAGATATAGATACTAGTTATAGACTATAAACTATTATTGACAAATAGCAGCAAATTACTCTAGAACTTTGCTAGAATAATATTATGAACTACAAACACCTATAGAATAATATCGTGAATTACAAACTGGCTAGAACAGCCTGCAAACAGTCTACAAATAGCTTACAAATATGGATACTAGTTATAGACTATAAACTAAAAATAATTTTCTGATATAGATCTCATATATTGATATCTGGGTAATAGAGTCTCCCTTGTAGGTACAGATTGTTTCTTTTAGATTATGGTTACTGAAGATAAGCTTAAGTTTACCCTTGTGATTTGAATTAGCAACTCCTTCTGTCCTTAAGCCTTAGAGAGCTAGCAGGCTCCTTGAGTAGATTTGTCTGATATGTTCATTCAGAAAGCTAACACTTGTTAAGTATATCTCTCAAAGCTAGATTATAATATCCTCAGTAAAAGCTAGGTTGATTCTAGTATTATTCAGATTGACTTAGCTTAGAGGTGTTATATAGTCTATCTTATATGTAAATAATACTATATTCTATTTGATATGACAGTTCTTATCTTCTTTATCCTTATTATTGTTTATTATTTAAGGTCAGATGTTATACTCTGCATTGAGCAGTATTTTGTATTTGCAATCCTTTCATTCAATCCTCATCTTGCAAGTACTTATATTGATAATAGCTTAAGCCTTAACTAACTATTTATTTCTAATCAAAAGATTATAAGAGGCAGTGTTGACAACTATGGCTGTTATGAGGATAATAATCTTTCCAAATTAAATAGAGAGATCAAAGACTTTTCCTAGTAGGGTTAATATATATCTATCAGTAACTAACATTGTTTGCTTCATAGTAAGAGAAGATCTATTAAATTATAAAAGATCTTATTTATTGCAGCTTGAAATGTAGCAGGTACATTGCAAAGTCTAAAGGACATTCTTGTGAATTTATATTATTTAAATAGTATAACAAATGCTGATCTTTCTTGTACTTCAAGTATTATTCTAATTTGATTATATCCTATCCACAGGTTAAGAGTTGAATAGATTTGTGCCTTCTTTAAAATGTTCTGTAAGTCTTCTAAGTGTAAAATCAGATATATATACTTCTTGGTGACTATATTTAGCTTGTGGTAGTTAATAACTATTCTCTGTCCATCCTTTTTTGATACTATACTAATAAGTGATACCCAGAGACTCTTGGATTGTATGATTAAGTAATACTTATACTTATAGTCCTTCTACTTAATTCTCATTTTGTAAGCTCTTATATCAATTATAGCTTAAGCCTTAGTTAACTATTTATTTATAATTAAAAAGATTATAAAAAGCTATATCAATTACCAAGCTATTATAGAGATAATAATTTTCCTAAATCAGATAGAGAAATTAAATACTTTTTCTAATAGAGTTAGTATATATTCATCAATAACTGATATTATCTGCTTTGTAACTACTTCTATCTACTAACTAATTTAGTCTAGTATTAATTTATTAATAATATAACTACTTGCTCCAATATCAATAATGTAAGAAATAATTATTTCTTTAATTCTATATTAAGTATAGACTGAAGATTTCTTAAACTTATTTCTTTTTTATACTATTGATTTCTATAATATTCTAGCTTAAATTCTATAGTAAGACTTGATATACTTACTGATGTATTATTAGATATTATAAAAGTTCTATAATTAGTACTAATATTTCTATTTCTAAGAGCTTTTTTCTTAAATCAAAATTAAACTTATAGTATTTGCATATCTTTTTCTTTTTATTACTTTCAATTATTGATATATTATTCTCTTTACTTTGTTGCTCTATTAGTTGTTAAAGTTCTCTATTGAAGTTATTATTTACTTCTTCTTCATTTTAACTTGTTAGCTTTAGAACTGTTTTAGATATAGTATATAGTACTATAGTATTTTTTCTAAGTCAGATAAATTATCATCTAGGGACTGTTGAATAAGCTTCAATATTATTATTATTATCTTTATTATCAAGCTTAAATTGTATCATATTTGCTTAACCTTATAGCTGTACTATTTCTGCTAAATACTATACTGCAATATATCTACGTATATTCTTTATACTATTAATACTATAAGTAATCATATTAAATATAACTATTCTTACTATATTGAAAATATTCTAATGTTTTTCTTAAGTAATCTCAATATCAATATTTATTATAGTAGCTTAGGTAGAGCTTATCCAATTTTTTTTATATTAGT